>LPNX010715363.1:19713-40991 GCA_001517045.1 Pseudotsuga menziesii | reverse complement strand
AATCTAGAGACCTGTTTATATTGAAAACAGTACGGGGTAAACAAGTATAGGTAAGCACCACTGCACAATAGTACAATGCAGGACTGCAATTTCCATTAATTAGGAAAACTGCACAACAGTACAATGCAGGACTGCGATTTCCAATATGTCTGCGTGTTTGTTCCGTGTTGTTGTGGAATGATTTTGGGCGTTCTCTCAACCGGAAGTCCGGAACCTGCTTTTGTTAAAATTCAACGGTGCTGTCAAAATCGGAAATCGTGTTATTTCATGTCTTCATTTTATAGAAGAATTATTGATTTGCTATTAATTATAACAGGAAAAGTGTTAATTATAATGATCAGAAATTGATCATTTTGATTAATTAAATATTTTTCAAAATTTAGTGTAATTTTATATAATATTATTTTATATCGATATATTCACTTTATAAAAAAACATAATTTGATTTTTTTAATTAAATTAAAAATTCATATATTCACTTTATTAGAAAAAATATAATTTGATTTTTTGTTAAATCAAATTAAAAATTACCAATAAAGATGTTGAATGATAACGATGAGTTATATTTACTTAAAATAAAATGTTTTTTAATTTATTTTTGTGTTTTAAAAGCTATCAAATTTAATTGATTAAATCTGTAAAAATTTAAGATTTTTTAAAATTATTTTTGTTCTCTAAAAATTATAGGAAAAACATTCTTAAATGATCAAAATTAATGAATTAACAAATATTTTAAAATTATTATTTATTATGAGTATTTATGTGCATTTAAAAAAAAGTGATTATTATCTTTAACTTTGTTAATGTTCCAAATATGTCAAACTCTTTCATCACACAACATTTTAAAAGTTCTCCATGTTTCACTTTTTTTTAGGAATTGTATTTGTTTCGTTATGAAGTTTATGATATAATAAATTAAGTATTTCCATATTTTTTGGTTGGTAGTATAGACTAAATATTGGCATACTTTTTAAGACTAAGTATCATAGAGATTTAAAGTTTCTAATTCTAATTGTATAAAATGTTCTATATTAATTATTTTATGGATTTTTTTATATATTAAGTATTGTCATAATTTTTATAAACTAAGTATAATCAAGAATTTTAAACTTTATATTTTTTTTGACTAAATATTGACATGCTTCTATACTTTTCAATAGACTAAGTATTGCCATAGAGATTTAATGTTTATAATTCCAATTGTATAAAATGTTCCTAAATGTTCTATATTAATTATTTTATGGATTTTTTATATACTAAATATTGTCATAATTTTTATAAACTAAGTAAAATGAAGAATTTTAAACTTCATATTTTTTTTAGACTAAATATTGACATACTTGTATACTTTTCAATAGATTAAGTATTTCCATAATTTTGGGTTTAAATAGTACAAAATATGTAGACTAAATATTGGCAGACTTTTAAGACTAAGTATTGTCATAGAGATTTAAAGTTTATAATTCAATTTGTATAAAATGTTCCATATTAACTATTTTATGGATTTTTTATATACTAAATATTGTCATATTTTTTTTAAATTAAGTATAATCAAGAATTATAAGCTTTATATTTTTGGCATACTTCACGGTTTAAAGTTTGTAATTCCAACCATATAAAATGTCTTGTATTAACAATTTTATGGATTTTTTTTATAGACTTCATGGACTTTTTATAGACTAAGTATTGTCATAGACTAAGTATAGGCATACATTTTCATAGACTAAGTATTCCTATACTTTCAGGTTTAAAGTTTATAATTCGAATTGTACAAAATTTATAGACTAAAAAGTATTGGTATACTACTTTCTGGTTTAAAGTTTATAATTTTAATGGTACACAATTTATAGACTAAAAAGTATTGGTATGCTTTTTAATAGACTAAGTATTGTAATACTTTAGGGTTTAAAGTTTGTAATTCGAATGGTACAAAATGACCCATATTAACTATTTTATGGACTTTTATGGACTTTTTATAGACGATATTGTCCTTCTGGCAAGGTGTTCTTTTGACCTTGATAAACAACTTCGTCTTCTTAAAGATTTCTACTCTACAATGGGTATGACGGTTAACACTGACAAAACAAAAGTTATGATTATCAAATCCAAGAAGGACAGATACGCTAATTTTGTGTATGACAATAGCAACTTGGAGGAAGTGTCTTCTTACAAGTACCTAGGAATTGATATTCATCACAAGCTCAACTAGAACTATAGCATTGAGAAAAGGATTAACGCAGGGTGGAAAGCTTACTTTGGTCTTGAAAATAACTGTAAAGCTGCAAACCTCGTGATGTGGGATAAAAAGAAGCTCCTCTTTGAAACTCTAGTCACTCCTGTTATCTTGTATGGGTGTGAGGTCTGGGATTGCAACATCTCTAGAGAATCTTGGAGAAAGATTGAGCAAATCCAGAAGCGTTTTCTAACTTACAACCTCAAAATAAAAAACAATACACCCTATCCTATTCTCCTTATAGAAGTGGGTCTTTCCCCCATCGAGTGCCTAGCCATGGCTAGACTCCTATTGTACAAGAACAAAATCAATAACATGGGAGACCATAGACTCCCTAAGTTAGCTTAAAACTCCACCCGAAATCACCTAAGGCTCAAGCGTGGGTGGGATAAAGATACTAGGTCTTGGTTAAATCACTGGAAGATCGATGAAAATGTTGCATTGCAAAATATTAATAACATTAAAAATATTATTGCTTCTAAGTTTAAAGAAAAATTGTGGTGTGAGAAAGATTTAGGGGCCAAAAGAAAATTAAGATATTATAAGGAGGTCATCAACCCTACTCTTGAAGATCAAATTATCTCTCTGTTTTAATCAGTCCTAAGAAAAAAATTAATATAGCTAAGATAAGAATGAACTCGCATGAGCTCCACAGCGAAACTGGTCGTTGGACAGTCCCTAAAAAAAAGTGATTATTATCTTTAACTTTGTTAATGCTCCAAATATGTCAAACTCTTTCATCACACAACATTTTAAAAGTTCTCCATGTTTCACTTTTTTTTAGGAATTGTATTTGTTTCATTATGAAGTTTATGAGAGTTTGTTCTTGTTTGATTTTCTTAAATACCCTAATTATAATTAGGAAGATAATTTTGATTACCTCCTTACATTTAGATGCAATAATATACTTTTAATATCAACTTCCCAAAATGATTTAAAAAACCGGACATTATATACCAACCTTAAGGCACATGAGGTTTTATTAATGTTTAAAGCAAACTTTATATTTGACGATTACGAAGAAAAACTATTAAAAATTGGAAGGCCTATATACTCTTCCTTCACATTCAAAGTCTCTTCAATTTAGCAATCAAGTAAACATGAAAATGTTCCTATTTTTGAAAATGAACAATTCCTCTAATCATATGATCCTTATGATTAGCTCTGTTTTAAGAAAGTTATATGGATTTAAAGAAAAATGTATAGATGGAATGCCATGTGAAAAGAATTAAAGGCCAAGATGTGTTTAAGAATTATCATTCAAGTGTGATCCACTTATAGCACTTAGAATCATTTCAAGAAGTGTCATTATAACACTTCTAATCATTTCAAGAAGTGTCATGGTAACACGAATCATTTGAAGTGTCATGGTAACCCTTGGAATCATTTCAAGGAGTGTTATGGTAATATAATGAGTTTCACGTGTTTTTTTGTCGACATTAAAAATATATTTGACAATAAGAATACCAAGTTAAGGAGTATTAAGGTTGGTTGAAAAAATTAATTATAATATTATTATTAAGTTTAGGAGCATTAGAGTGAATGATAAGAAATTAATTGAATGTGACATATCTCTAATTAATATTTATATTATTTTTATTTTTTTATTTATACATAAAATAAATTTTAAATATCAAATTTGTATAATTTATTTAAAAATATAAAATTAAAAGCTAATAATATAAAATATAAATATATTATAAAAATTTAAAAAATATTATAAAAATTATAATAAAAAGATAATTTTTTAAACAAATATAAAAATGTTCATATTTAATTTACGAATTACCAATATAATATTAAATTTCATACCATAAAGTAAATACAATAAATTTTTAAATTTTTTTATTATAAATGCAAGTGAAAAGGTAATAACACAATAAAAAAAAATATTATAAATGCAAGTGAAAAGTACTAACAATTGCAGAATAATAGCCTTTAGTAATTTTTCCATTTTAATATTTTTAAAATGGATTTCTAATTTTATGTATTTTTTATTATTAAATTATTTTTTTAAGTAATTTATATAATGGAAAGAAACAAAGGTGTCTAAATAACTTTTGTATAATAGAGAAGTTTAGCTAGACCATTTTTAAATTGGAAAATAAATAAGGTTAGTTTAATTTATAATTATAAAAAAAAATTATAAATAATTTTTTTTTGAAAATAATTGAAAATATTTGAAACAAAAAATATTTAAAATAATTTAAAATATTTAAAATAAAAAATAGATAAAAATTTTAAGAAAAGCATTCCTAAATTATAAGAGTTAATGAATTAACAAATATTTTAAAATCTTTATTGAACATGGGTGTATTTATGACATTTTAAAGAAAGTGGTTATCATTTTTAACTTTGTTAATGTTCTAAACATGTCGAACCCTTTTATTATGCAATATTTTAGAAATTATCTATGTTTTATTTTTTTTAAGGAATTGTCTTTGTTTCACTTTGAAGTTCATGAGAGTTTGTTCTTGTTTGATTTTCTTCTTTACTATAACTAGGGAGATAATTTTGATTACCTCCTTACATTTATATGTAATAGTATTTTTAATATCAACTTCCAAAAAAGATTTTAAAAAGTGGACATCTATATGCCAACCTTACTTAAGGCACATGAGGTTTTCATTAATGTTTAAAGCAATCTTTATAATTTGAAGATTACTAAGAAAAACTATTAAAAATTGAAAGGCCTATACTCTTCCTTCACATTCAAAGTCTCTTCAATTTAGCAATCAAGTAAGCCTCAAATTGTTCCTGTTTTTGAAAGTAGGAGAAGAACAATCCATCTAATCATATGATCATTGTGATTAGCCCTCTTTTAACCAAGTTATACATAGTTAAAAAAAATGTATGGATGGAATGTCATATAAAAAGAATTAAAGGCCAAGATGTGTTCAAGAAAAGTGTATGGGTGGAATGTCATATAAAAAGAATTAAAGGCCTAAGAATTATCATTAAGTGTGATCCACTTGTAACACTGAGAATCATTTTAAGAAGTGTCATGGAAACACTTAGAGTCATTTCAAGGAGTGTCATGGTAATATGATGAGTTTCATGTGTTGTTTTGTTAATATTAGAAATATATTTGACCATAAAAATACCAAGTTAAAAAGTATTAAGGTTGGTTGGAAAAATTATTTGTAATATTATTATTAGGTTTAGGATCATTAAATTGAATGACAAGAAATTAATTGTAATATAACACTTGAAAAAAGTTGTCTCTAGTTTTTTAGCTTTTTGACATATACATTTATAACTTAATAGCTTTGTTTAAAATGATTGAATGTAACATATCTCTAATTAATTTTTTCATTAATTTTTTATTTATACATAAAATAAATTTTAAATATCAAATTGGTATAATTTATTTTAAAAATATAAAATTAAATTTAATAATATAAAAGATAAATATATTATAAAAATTACAATAAAAAAATAAGTTTTTGAATCAATTGTAAAAATGTTCATATTTGATTTACCAATTACCAATGTAATATTAATATTAAATTGCATACCATAAAAGTAAATCTAATTAAAAAATATTATCAATGCAAGTGAAAAATAATAACAATTGCACAACAATGACGTTTAATAAAAAAGTCATACTTAAGTAACTTTGTATTTTTTCATTTTAATATTTTTAAAATGGATTTTCAATATATTTTTTTATTATTAAATTTTTTTGAAGTAACAATGAAAAGAAATAAAGGCATTTAGATAACTTCTATATAATGAAAAGACACGGTTTAGTAAAACCATTTTTGAATCGGAAATAATATAAGATTAGTTTAATTTATAATTAAAAAAATATTATAAATAAAAAACATTTGAAACTTTTTTAAGGTATAATCTAAATATAATTGGAAAAAATATAAGATTAGTTTAATTTATAATTATAAAAAAAAATTATAAAAAAAAAAGAGACTCTTTAAGGAATAATTTAAATATTCTAGATTTTCAATTTTTTTTAGAACATTCTAGGGTATTGAATTCAGATTTTATAATTTAAATATTCTATTGAATTTTGACCAAAATCTATTTGAATAAATAATCTATTCCATTTTTTAAATATATATTTTAATACTCTTATTCAAATTTATTATATAATTACCAGCATAGATCCATCTTAAAAAGGAGATCTACTAAGGGCCTAGAGGGATCAAATCTTTTGAGGTGCAAAACCCTTTTTAGCCTGTAAAAGTTGATGAAGAGTTTTAATTTATCTAATTTGTATATATATATATATATATATGTTGTTGTAAATGTTTTAAACTAATTTCTAGCAAACATGTTATTTTTTTATAATATTTTATTATTTTTTCAAAAGTACATGTGTTGTTGGAATTAGGATAGGTATTGCAATCATATGGAAATAGATCAGATTGTGATGTGGTTGTCATTGATGGAAACACATAGTTCCAAGCATATGATTCAACAACAAGGAGGACAAATAGACATAGATGAATTGACGATTGTGGATGAATTCTGCAAGAGAAAGGTGTAGGAAAATTATCGGGCTCACAAAGATTAGATGATGATCTGCACTTGATCTCAGATCAATGGACAAAGAAGAAGCTACAAAGATGAACGGTCGAAGATGAGTTTCGCAATGAAAAGTTGCAAGGTCATCAAAGTTGTGGGAGTTGAGTTACAGAAGCCCATCTTTAGGAAAGTGGGAAGGAGGATCCGCAATCTGTAATCCAATCACAAAAAGGGCCATTACGACCGCATAATTGCGGAAGTCAATTTTGGAATTCAGGAACTTCCCTAATCCACAATCCGCAATTGCAAAAAGAATCTTACGGAACGAGAACTGCGAAAACAAATTTGTAGAAGTCAATTTTGTAATTAGGAATTTCCGCAATCCACAAGTGCGAAAAGAATCTTATGGAACCAAAATTGCATAAACAAATTTGTGGAAACGTCATTGCAGAAACTCAGAATTGGGAGAAGATCGAGGTTACAAAAGAAAGTAAGTTGTCTTGTTGCTTCGTCATGAGTTTTTGGAATGCAAAGGAAAATCAATTTGAGTAGTTATGAATTCCATAACCTCATGGCAAATGGTAAACGATGTCTAGATTTCTTATCGATTGGGTTCCTTTCCTATCATGAGCCATTGAACGGGTTTTGATCAGTTATGAAACTGAAAAGTCAGGCATACGAACAGGTAAAGGGAATAAAGACTGGCATGCATAAAAGGATGGAGTAGAAAGGAATGTGGGTGCGCTCTCTGAATGCATTGACCGTTGTCAAAGGGTGTGTTGAAATGGGGAGAATATGCAGAACAAAGACAGTGATGGGAGCCACATTTGAATGAGCAAGAAGCTGAAGCAGTTCATAGAATGTGACAGAGTTGGTAAGCATAGCTATATCTGGTAATGAACATATTCTACAGAACAAAGTTCAAATTTATGGAATTAGGGTGGTAGGGTGGTGCTCGGGAAAACTTGTCGTCTTCAGTATACAAGTTGGATCTTGAATAATTCTAGTGGGTGCTAGAAAATCGGGAGAGTTGGTTCTCTCTATAAGTTGTTGCTTGTAAAACAAAGGTTGTTGCCTCATTTGAGTTGGTGCTCAAAGAAAGTTAATTTAATAATAAAATAATTTTCTATTATGATTTTTCTTGTGAATATCTGTCTATGTTCTCATCGTATGTATGATTGATAATAATTACTTCTACTTTATATCATGGTTGTAAATATGTGAACATTAATAAAGGTTTAAAAGGTAAAAAAATGTTTAAGCTCAAGAATAACTGATTCAACACCCCCCTCCTTCTCCTTTATTCGAATAACCTCAATAATTGATTGAGGAAACACCCTTAGTTCATAAAATTTTGAGATCTTTTCCTGATAGATTTAATCCCAAAGTTTCTGCAATAGAAGAATTAAATGATCTTAAAACTCTTCCTATTGACCAACTCTTAGGAACTCCATTGAGGGTATTTTTTAAGGATTCTAATATAATACTTAAGTATAGTATTCTAAGTGATTTCTTTGGATTCAAAAAAACCATTTTTATAGATAGGGAGGAGAATATTAAATATAAAACATAAAATTAACACTGGAATGTGTAAATTTTGGCGAATATTTTGATAAAAAAACATATTTTATGTAAATATAGGTGATATTATACACTAAAAATGATGAAATAGCGATTAATCATTTTTTGGAAAAACCAAAAAAATAGCCAATTGGCAAAATTTCGCCCCTAAAAATTACCCTAACTCCGACTACTCATGAAATGAGGATTAGTAAAGATAAATCTACCACTAGAGAAGCATCCTTTAAAGCAGATAACAACACCGATTCTAAAATGGATATGATTGAAGCAAAATTTGTAAGAAGGTTGAAGAAAGGATCGAGTAAATATAAAGGAAAGATTCCTTTTAAATGTTTCAACTATGGTAAGATAGACCATTTTGCATCTAAATGTACTCACAAGAAAAAGGGTCCGAATTCTAATGATGAAGAGAACTACACATTCAAGAAATACAATAATGAGGGTAAATATAAAAAGAAAAACTTGTGTGCAAATGATGTTGATTCATTAGAAGAGATAGACATTGATTCATCTTGTGAAGATAAAGTGGATAATTTTATGCTTATGGCCATAGAAGATTTTGAAATTGAATATACAGGAAGTGACCTAAATGATCAACAAGTTATGGTTGATATGGAGGGTGAACTAATCAGTGCTCTGGAAGAGATTGACAGACCCAGACTATAGAAGAGGAAACAAAAACAATTGTTGATGCAGTATGAAAAGAATGGTAAAAAACCAAGTGAATATCTTTCTCTCTTAAAATTAGAATTAGAAGAGGCAAATAAAATAGAAGATATTCTAAAACAACAATTAACAGAGGAGAAAATGAGATGTGAAGCATTGGAAGAAGAAGTAGTGACAGCTATAAAATAATTGGAGAAATTTCCAGCTTTGTATAACCAAAATCCGGCAAGTATTAAAGCTTCAGAAGAACTGAACAACATTCTGAGTAAGCAAAGATATCCATTGTTAAAAATAGGTCTCCACTATGAAGACGGTTCAAGTAGAAATCACTCAGAAAACAAGAAATCAGGTAAGTGGATTAAAATTTGAAGCAACAAATAGCGAGAATATGAACATACCTTGCAAACAAAAGAGAATGAAAATGAAACAAGAATCAAGATCAGGGATCAGAAAGATCAATCAAGATTTGCTCAGGAACAAAGCCAACAAAAGATGAGGCAACCAATTCCAAGAAGACAAACAAGATTTAGGTAACGAGGTTTTTTCCATGGTTACTGTTATTATTTTTCTAATTTTGGCCATAAAGTTGCAAATGTGCATTTAAATTTAGAAGTATGCAACTAAGGATGCCAAACAACGATGAACTGTTGCAACATAGAACAAGACAATCACTGAGTAACCAACAAATTCATACAACACAGTTTACAACTGAAAAAAGAACTTACAATAGACATACCAACCCTTTTGATCTTTTGTATAGTGAGCCAGAATGTTATATTTTTCATTTTGGAGACAAGGCTTCCGACTGTCATCTAAAGAATTACAAAACAGATCCAATAGTGAATTAGTCAACTGGAAGTGCTAAAGTTTGGAATAAGAAAGAAAATAACAAGTGTGGCCTAGTGCTTTCTGTTCAAAGGAAAAGAGAATATTGGTATATTGACAGTGGATGTTCCAAACACATGACTAGTGATAAAATTAAGTTTCTGTCTCTAAGTGAAAGTAAATCAGGAAATGTAACTCTTGGAAATGATGCTCTAGGGGAAATCAAAGGAAAAGGAATGGTAAAGTTGAGTAACGGCAAAGGGAAATCCCAAGATGTGTTGTTTGTAGATGGATTGAAACATAAGCCTCTTAGTGTCAGTCAGGTTTGTGATAGAGGATGTGAAGTAGTTTTCACTTCTAAAGATTGCAAGATAAAATATGTACCTTCAGGACAGTTGGTTGCAAAAGGGATAAGGACATAAACAATTTCTATGTCTTAAAAGAAGGAAAAGAAGAATGTCATCTAAGCAAGTATGATGAAAGATGGCTATGGCATAGGAGACTTTGACACTTACACTTTGATCACATAATAAAGATTATAAAAAATGGGGCAGTAAAATATCTTCCAAAAATATCAAAGCCATATGAATCTGTTTGCAATCCTTGTCAAATGGGAAAATTGACTCGCACACAGTTTAAATCCAAGAACTTCACATCAACGGACAAACCTCTTCAGTTAGTACATATATATTTGTGTGGACCATCGAGAAAGGAAGGCACATGAAGAGAAAGACATTTTATGCTAGTCATTGATGATTATTCTAGACTCACATGGGTCGCCTTTCTGAAGGAAAAATATGAAGAATTTGAAAAGTTCAAAATTTTTAAGGCTCTAACTAAGAATCAAACATGAAAGAGAGTGAAGGAAGTAAGGTCTCATAGAGGAGGAGAGTTTAGTTAAGAAGACTTCAAATAATTTTGTGATAAACATGGAATTAAAAGAGAGTATACTATTCCAAGGACTCCACAACAAAATGTAGTTGAGAGATAGAATAGGTCAGTTCAACAGATGGAAAGATCAATGATGAATGAAAGGAATAGTTCTCAAACAAACCAGGTTGAGGAAATTCACACAACTGTCCATATTCTTAACAAAGCTCACTGTAATTTACCTGAATAAGTATATTACTATTATTATTAATTATCATTATTAATTTATGTTTATTGATTATTTATGTAAAAGTCCGCATTAGAATGACAATTGTTTAAAGGTGTCTCTTCGTAGATATATAAGCCACATGAACTTATTGTAGAAATAATCACTCAATAATCAAAATAAATATTTATTAAATATTATCCAACATGTAAGGTTTTAACCTTACAAGTGTTGGGATCTACACCCTCGAAAGAAGAAGTAACTATGACTCTCGTGTTACCAAGTCAAGAGGAACAAGGGACTACTACGACTCCTACGTATTTAAGTAAGGATGAATATAAAATTGCTACTAGCCCTAGGAAGGAAAGGAAGCTTGATCAACCAACTCCTTATACCCTTACTCACAAAATATCCATACCACTAGACACCAAGTGGGGTAAGAAAAGACATCCCAACTACAAACCTCAAAATGCGATACTTAATAAAAAGTATGCACACTTACCAGAAGTTCATTGTGGCTTCTTACAAGGTATGGGAGCAAGGAAAATTAATACGCAAGCTGAAAAATAAATAAATATGTCTAGTGAAATTCTAGAACAAGGGCTTGTTAAGAAAGGCGATAACAAGGACGATGATACAAAACAAGTAGAAGACACGAATATGAGAGATCAAGATGATATTGACAATCACAATGTCAATATCAATTGTAAAGAAAACGACGTTGTCGTAGAAGTCAATGAAGTCAATAAAGTCAATGTTAACAACAATTATGAGAGGATTGAAGTTGCGGAAGAATGTAATGATGAAAATAAAAGTGTTAAAGATGACCTTAAAGGTGACCTTAGAGAACAAATAAAGACAAGCTTGTCAAACAAGGAAGTAAGTACGATGTTAGTAGTTTCCACTACATATAAGAAAACTATATTAAAGCATGCATAAATATAAAAAATATACATCAAAATAGAAGGCCAAAAGAACACCATCATATTAGAAGCTCATAAGAATACTACCGATAGTTCTTATGCGTTCATCTACATATTCATATGCATGAAAAGATTTGAATGGAAATGTGATCAAATATTTCAAGAAATACTAAACCGTGGCACCATTGTTCGTGGCAAGAATTACAGTTGCAGCACGCTCATAAGAAGATTCATGGATGAATCTTTCCAGTGCAGGATGACTTGTAATATACCTGAATAATTATATTACTGTTATTATCAATTTATTTAACAATTAGGTTAATTAGTATTAATGGTCAAAGGTTACCTCTTTTCACGGTCCAACCATTCATAGGTTAAGCTTCCATATTTATACGTAATCCTTTCAATGCAATAATAATCAATTCAATAAATAATAAATATATATTATCAATTATGATAATTATGTCAAGATGAACCCTTACACTCACTTAAGGCCAAATAATGATAAGACTCCTTATGAACTATGGTTTGGAAGACCTGCTTCAATCAAACACGTTAAAGTCTTTGGAAGTAAATGTTATATTAAAAACAATGATGAACATCTTGGAAAATATGATGACAGGGCCGATGAAGGTATCTTCTTAGGATATTCTACAAACAGTAAAGGGTACACATGTTAAAATAAGAGGGTGCATAAATTGGTTAACTGTATTGACATTAAAATCGATGAAGGAATTTGTGTAAAATATATTCAGATAAGCAATGTTGAACCAAATATAGAGGATACAGTGGAAGTTGAGGAAGAACAGATCCAAAAATCAGAAAAAGAAGATTCATAATTAGATGATGACAATGCAAACATTCAGACAGATTCAAAACAATAGACATAAACAAAAACACCTTCCAAAATTGTTCATAAGAATCATCTTGAAAATCAAATAATTGGTGACAAGAATAAAAGAGTTCAGAGAAGAAGGAAATTGATTAAATCTTCAGAAAAATATCAGGTTTCTTTCCTATATATGATTGAACCTAAGAATTTTGAAGAAGCCAGCAAGGATGAAGATTGAATAAGAGCCATGAATGAATATCTTGATCAGATTGAGAAGAATAATACTTGGTAATTTATTCCTAGACCCGTAGATAAGAATGTAATAGGCTCAAAATGGCTGTTTAAAAATAAGATGAATGAACAAGGACAAATTGTGAGGAATAAAGCCCGATTTGTCTGTAAGGGGTATGCACAAGTTAAGGGATGGGATTTTGATGAAACCTTTGCACTAGTGGCAATATTGGAAGATATCACAATGTTTCTTCCCTATTCCATCCTTAAGAAATTCAAAGTGCATCAAATAGATTTTAAGTCAGCATTTCTCAATGGAGATCTAGAAGAAGAAGTCCATTTAGAGAAACCCGAAGGATTCCAACTTACGGACAATCCTCACTATGTCTGCAAACTAAAGAAGGAACTATATGGATTGAAACAAGCACCAAGAGCCGGGTATTATAGACTGGATAAGTATTTATAGGACAAAGGATTCAAGAAAGGTAGAATTGATAGTAATTTGTACATAAAATTTGAAGGTGATGATTTATTAGTTGTTTTGGCGTATGTGGATGACATTTTTTTTCGATGCACTAATGATTCTTCTATTTAGTGGTTTGCTAATGCAAATCAATCTAAGTTCAAGATGTCAATGATATGAGAATTGTCATTCTTTCTTGGTCTCCACATTATTCAGAGTTCTGAAGGTTTATTTCTCTCCCAAGAGAAGTATTTGAAGGAGATGTTGAAGAGATTTCAGATGGAATATTCCTCATATGTTAGTATGCCTATGGTTGTTGGATATAAACCCGACAAGAATGATCCCTCACTTGATGTTGATCAAAGAACATATCGATCAATGATATGTAGTCTTCTATACCTCATAGCATCTCATCCTGATATAATGCAAGTCATTGGAATGGTAGGAATATTTCAGTATTCTCCTAAGCAGAGTCATTTGGTGGATGTTAATAGGATATTCAAATATTTGAAGGGAACAATGAATTATGGTCTCTAGTATCCTAGAAATCAGAATCCTTAGTTAACCACATATTCAGATGTTGACTGGGTAAATTGTTTGGATGAAATAAAGAGCACAAGTGGAGGTGCATTATTCTTGGGTGATTCTTTAATTGCATAGATGAGTAAGAATCAAGGCTCGATATCTTTATCTACTACAAAATCTGAATACATTGTTGCTGCCACCTACTATACACAAGTACTATGGATGATCCAAACACTGGTAGATTTGTAGGGAAAATATGTTGATCACATTCCTCTCCATTGTGATAATACTAGTCCCATTAGTGTGTCCAAGAATCCAGTACTTCATTCCAAGAATAAACATATACCAATTAAGTATCACTTCTTAAGGGAGTAGGTCACAAACAGACACTAGTACAAGTGATCAATTTTGCCATGGCAAAACGTGGCAATATCCACGGAAAATTGTGGATATTGCCACGTCTAAGTATTTTTTTTCCCGTGGAAACAATTCCGTCGCAATAGAGACGACCCTTAATTTGCGTTGCAAGAGAGACAATGTTCTATATTTCGTTAGATGTCTAAGCCGTCACTATATCCATGCCGGGACGTCTTTGTATCCATGCTTGGCCGTCTCTGTATCCACGCTCTGTATAAGGTTTAAAAAAAAAAAATGCAAACCCAAGAATAAGACGTCGCTATTGCCATGCCTTACCGTCTCTATATCCACGCCTTACCGTCTCTGTATCCACGCCTTGCCGTCTCTATATCCACACTAGTCCATCGCTGTATCCACGCTTTGTATAAGTTAAAAAAAATAAAAAATGCAAACACCAGGAAGAGCGACGGGGATGCTATACCTGCGACGGGAAGACTAGGAAAAGTTCCATGTCATGCCATTTATAAATGTAAAAAATCCTATTTGGTGGTACCTACATCATTCATCTTAATGATGTTAGTGATACAGTTTTCAACATCCACTTCTCCATTAATGTGACTACATGTGAAGAAATCAAAACATAGATATCCAATTTGTCATGGTTTAAGCATTCACATTTACCAATAGTGGCATATATTGTTTGAAATGTTACATCTAGAAGATCAATGAGATGAGCCAATTCAATGTTCTGATTGTGAATATGGAATGTGATACATCCTACAAGTTATCTAGAATATCTAATTTAGGAGTTTTTATTTCCATGTCCAAATGCATTTTTATAGCCATGATGAGGGTTGATAATTATTGAGAGTCCCTAGTTTGAGAAACATTCCAACATGAGCAAATTCATAGCAAGTCTTAGGGTTTCTAGGCTTCTAGGCCATAAAAATGCAACAAAGCTCCCAAAATTCACTAACGCCAAAGATAAAGAGGTCTAACCTAGACCACAAGTGTCAACTCTTAATAACACGCCCGAGACAAATAGTGATTTTCAGTCAAGCAAGTTTGTATTTTCCATTTCTCAAATGGTATACAAACAAGTATGTATATTTATTTAAATGTTGGTTAGACCACAAGTGTCAACTCTCTTGTTGGTAATTAGACCACAAGTGTCAACTTACGAGCTCACGTGGTAGGATATTGGTCAACAAGTAAACCCCCTGTGAGTTGTTGAGGAAAGAGGCAAGTTGGAGAAAGGATGATAATTTATGTTGTTCATTTTGTGTGGGAGCTTTAGCATGGACTTTGGAAATCCCCTCATGTTGGGTAGAAGACATCATGTCCAAGGCCCTATCAATCTTGTTGTAAAATAAAATGTTGACATTGGTTTATAAGCATCAATCCTTTGTAAATCATTTCACATTCTAAATTGAATGTTTGAGGATGTTAATCATGTAGGGGGTTCGTCCAATCCTAAAGGGATCATAAACAAAGTCGAAATGGCGTAGCAAATACAAGGCTCTTTTGACTAGTGTCAAATGTTAATACACCATATACATGAGCCAATGAATTCTACTTGTAGAGCTCCAATAGGGAGAAGAGATGTGAAAGGGCTAAATATTTTTACAATAGAAAAAAATAAGAACATTATATGAAGTCTTTTAAAGTAACAACAAGATTTTTGAAACAAATAGCATAGTAACAAAGTCCAAATATATAAACAGAATAGGAAAATTATGAAATGATTATTGTTTGATCTCTAAATTTTATCTAGCAAATGTCAATGGAAATAGTAGATTAGAAACACATCTTCAGGTCTTGAAACAAATAGTCCATGGTAACAAAATTCAAACATACAAACAGCATGGGGAAATTTCAAAATTATGACCTAACGGCATTATCATTGTATGTTCTTGTTAGTTTATACCAGAGAGAGACTATTGCCATTGTAACGTAGATATACCTCTACAGGTCTTTCATGGCTGACTAAATGAGCACCAGGGAGCTCTATCATTCTTGGAACAGGGTACAACTTCTTTGCGATTTGCCTGGCATGTCGTACTTGTGCAATAATATCATATCTACAGAGAAGTAAAAACAATTTGTCAAATATTGCTAAAACACGGGTAAAAAAGTTACATCTAGGAAAGGATGTTTCCCTTCGTTGTATATTTAAAACATGTGAAGTCAATATACAGAGCAAATTACTGCACAATAACTATTTTTCACGCTTTTTATCAATATTAATTATACTTTTATTATTGTTTTAATAATTCATCTACTCACCATCCAAAAAATATGTGGGGTAATATTTATGGCAAGTAATTACCACAACAAATATTTGTTTTGATATTCATCGGTATTATTTTAGATCTGGCATCCCTCTACCAACGCTAGTGTCAGATTGTTTGTTACATAATTTATCTTTGTTTCATCATGACCTTTGGATTAGTATGCATGTGTATATGGTTATTTTCTCTTTCACCTATTTCTTTCTTTTTCGACTGCCGAATCGCTTTTAAAATATAGAGCATGCAACTTTTTAACACAAATAATGTGCAAAAAGATGTTACACAAAATACTACTATTTCTTGTCTTATAACTGTCTCTGTTACTAAATGCGTCCATCGCTTGGTCACAGTAGGATAATAAAGCCCCTACAGAATGTGTACTAATACAATGTGTCAAATAATTTACGAACTAGTAAGAACTCATATCCTGGATTGTCCATGTCACATATCATGACAAAATGCTAACTTAGTGTTTTAAAAGAGTATGAATTGACAACCTTCCATGGATAACTGCAACAAGAAACCCAGAATTTTGGACTTTTTCATATTCCCTGGATGCCATCTGGTGTGTCCAACATGCATTGATGTGGCCCTCAAAGCCATACTTCTACTGCATGCCACTAGCTGATATATTTTTCACATACTCCTGCAAGCAAGTACGCGCCAATTCTTAGTGCTAAATTCAAAAGATCATACAAGGTCCCTGGCAACAGAAAATAGGGCAATTTTTCTTTTAAGTAAACTTGTGCTATAGCATGCCTCGGTTTATGGACAGTGTGCAGTTACATTGGTCTTTCAAAAAATTCCATCTCATAAGAGTAAAAATGTTCTTTACAGAATAGTAAATGTCACCTGTTCGCAATAAACGTTCAGTTAATATAAGGGGCCTAATGGTTTACATCTGCTATTTAATATCTACATATTTCTATGTGATGCAAAGGGCTTAAATATTCAGCACTAAAAATATTTTAGTTGCCTGGAAGTTCTTTCAAATCAAGTTTTCTCTATCAAGCATAAATATTTAATAGCATCATCTGTCACCCCTGTATTAATATTGCCAGTGGTATTGGTGTGATGCGCTATGGGCCCTCTCTTGCTTGTGGGTTGTTGTCTATGTAATGTATTATGAGCTATTACTACAGTGGCATATCCCTATGGTTGGATTTAGTTCCACTTCATAAACTTTTATTTTGAGAAATACTTCTTATAGAAGATTTTTGGCTGTGCTGCTATGGTATGATGGGTGTATCTATGATGTCAAAGTCACTCAGGACTTGCACCTAGCCTCATCTACACCCACTCAAAAGGTTTGAACCTAGGCCTACAAGGTTTGAACCTAGGCCTACATGTTAATACAAGCCTGATCACCTTGCTGCTTTCCACTAGACCACACTCCCATGGGTGATTCCACTTAATAATTGCTCTAATATTTCCATCTATGTGTGACATGTGTTGTGAATAACCCCACATGGATAACAATTGTGAGACAAAGGTGGCTTATGAGGCATTTCCTGCACCATAGTAATAGAATCCAATGAAGCCTGGGTAGACCCAACCCGTCCTTGAAAATAGGGCAGCTCAGACCAGACTCAACCATACTTGGCCAGACTCAATCTGATTTGGAAGACCCAGGCCTAACATAGTCAGAAATATATTAGACCCAACCCAAACAGACAAGAATTGCTAGACCCATCAAGTCTCAATTAGAATCCGTTGGGTCTAATAAGTCAACCCTGCATAGACATTGACCATATGTTATATACAAGCCCAAAAATACCATTTGCCCTTTTACTTTTCAGTTTTCTCAGAGTGGGATTTGGAGTAGGGTTGTGGCATTTTGCAATAAGACCTAGAGCATCTTGGAACAATCTTGGGCATGACATCATCAACCTATCTCTACTAGGGCACAATACCATTTTGATTTAGAACTTCATGCGATGGTCCATGACATTTTGATGTATGATGTACTTAGTTATACAATTTTTGGATTCCAAATATGTTATTTTTGCATTATACTCTGTAATATTTCATATCTAATTTTAATGCAAAACAAGTCCTACATGGTAAACAAGTCTATTTTATTTTTCTAGAAATTATGGTAATTTTTACATTTTTTTATTTGTAGTCTATGTTGGGGCGATGCTCAAGTCCTTGCTGAGTCACTAGTCATGTTTGACCCTTCAGCCAAAACAAGTTTTTTGTTGAATCAAGTTTGGTGACTTTGGCCCGCACCAAAAGCTCTGCCCATCCAAAAGTTGGATTTGGAGTGCAAGTCCCCTGTTGATGTGATAGCATCCTTGTTTGTTCCAATACTAACATCCCCTGTTAATGTGATAGCATCCTTGTTTGTTCCAATACTAACATCAACGGTAGTATCAATGTCATGCCTTGTGCTTAGTGTTGAGAATGGTGGAAAATTCATATCTTGTTACAATGGACCCATATTACATCACTAATGTATATGGCTAAGCCCAACTTATATTCATTTATTGTAATATTAGGTTATGGTTAAAGCCTATACCTAGTCAATCTAATGTAAGCCCATAATCTCTCTTGGGGAGAGCGCCCTGCTTCCTGAGCTGACTGAGTATAAATACAGACTCAAGTATCATTTGTGAGTCATAATTGTGAGCTACTATTCTCTTTAAAACTTAAGTCTTTAAGCCTGCATGTCCATATACTATTGTGCTCTCTATAGCATGCTTATGATCTCATACTCTAGTGTGCACCTATGGTTCTGCTCTAATGCACTTGCCCACTCTTTATCAAGTGTTGTTCTCTTCCCTTATATTGCAGGTTTGAGGGTTTATCAGTGATTCCATCCAATCCTTGCTTTCTCTTGTGATCTAAACTTAGTATAACAGTGTGTGTGAGGCTCCTCCTACTAATTTCGCTGCTAGTTAGGGCTTTTCTTGGCTATTCATGCTGGTATCCTGAGTTTCAGACCTTGCATGGGAAAGAATTCCTAGCTTGCAGAGTATTAGGCCTGTTTTTTATGGTGTTATTATTTGTCGGAGATGGGCATCTCATGTAGGATTGTTTTTGTACATGCTTTATATGTTTTTTCAATTTTGGGGACCTTATGCAAAGGATTGAAGTGCTCAGCATTAGGGCTTCATTGTTTTATTTTAGAAATTTTTCACAGGACAGATCGAAAGTTTCTTGATTGGTTGCATCACTTACCTGCTGCTACACTAGTTTTTCTAGACAATCCATTATTTCAGTGTTTTTCTAGCATTGATTTATTATTGGTGCTTTTTATTACTGATTTACTGTGTTGTTCAGCAGATTTCACCCTCAAAATGATGCCTTGGCACTGTATCAGTCTAAAACCTTGTACATCCTCTGTATTTTTGTGCATTTTACAACAGATTCAGATATTTTTGGCTAGTGGCATTGCCCAAAGGCATACACAACTAAGGTTTCCAGATCTAATTTTTCTTTTTTCAACAATTGATCCAGAAAATTTTGTTAAGTGGCATCACCCTAAGCACTGCAGAACTAGGCTTTCCAAATCTTATTTTATTTTTAAATACGTCTTGTATTTATAGAAAATAATTGACAAACAGTGGAGCAAAAAGAGAAAGGGTATATACAATGGAACTTATAATCTCTTCCAGAGAACAACTAAGTGGGAAAAAAATCATAATATGTGGCAGTGTCAAGAGATTGGGAGCCTTTGATCAATGAAGTGCCCTTCGCCAGGTGGCAAATATCATCCCACCACAACGAGCAGAAAACAGACAGAACTATGCTCATTCTCAAAAACGTAAAAACACCTGACCTTCCAAAGGTTGAATAAAGCTTAAATTTGAATCCTGGTGAAAGCAGTGTGAACAAGATAATGGCCATCTATGAACTCAACAGCACACCAAAGCAACATATCTTGCAGAAACACTTAGTATTGATCCTCCATGTGACTTTAACAATGCTTGGCAAACAATTACTCCTTGAAAACATGCTTCACAATCTTCGAGCAGTGACAAACTCAGCATAGCCCATCAGAAGGCCCATTCTTTCCCAATTGGGATTTGGATGGAATCCCCTGATAGTCATCAACCAACCAAAGATTTGCAGGTTATAAGAGAGTTTGATAAACCACATGATGTGAAGCCAATGCACCCATCTTTCCTTTACATCAATGGACATCCAATGAGCATTAAGAACTAGAGATAATGGATGCTACTGATGAAGGACCAAATACAAATACCTGGAATAATACTTAAGGAGAGGGCGACTGAAACTCCATTGCCAATCATGGAGTTGAGGAACCTTATCTAGAACCTTGTCTAGAATAGGTGAAATCAGGCATTCATGGCACTTCTTATTTCCATGTCAGAAAATCACAGATGCCTTGAGAGAATAAATCACTCCAAGCATATCCCCAAACACCATTTTTATCTTAATTTAATAGTGCGTCAAAAAACATGCCTTGAAGGGGCTGCACCAAATTCTATTTAGGACATGCACCCAACCTGACCCCTTTGAAACCCATGTCATCTAGGTGGGACAAGCCACAGCAAGATTGGCACCTTCATGAGCGGCTAAGCACTTTGTTGACCTCACCAGTGAGCCAGAGCCAACAACTTGTTGACATACACAAACATTTTTTAACTTGTATATACTTCGGGACCCTGAAATAACTAACCGTCTATCCATTTTCATAGCAGTGCCAAATTGATAGACTACTTATACCAGAGCTTTAATAGTTCAAACTTCAAACCATGAAATCCATCCATTTGTTTAATGTTTGTTGCCGATAGACTGTGT
>LPNX010715363.1:0-15678 GCA_001517045.1 Pseudotsuga menziesii | reverse complement strand
TTGTTTTAATCATCTTACTGATCCCCTCCCATGACAACCTACCAAAGTATTCCTCACAATCTTCTATCCAATGCTCCATCCAATCAAGGTTGTTCGCAATGTAAAAGTGTAAAGCATCCCACACTCAAGCAACTATATGAGAAAACAACAAATCAAATATATCATGAATTAGCTAGAATGAAATGCATATAGTTATATAAATTGCAAAAATAAATGTGTAATATATTAATTCCATAGCATTTATTATTAAATACCTTTCACAGTACTCATTCTACCTTTCCCCAATGAGACCTCCCCTTCAAATTTCTTGATGGGGTCGAGATGCCAAATGCGAGGCACATTCATATTTTTTGCTTATTTAGGTAGATATTGATTAATATACACCATGGATTGATATACCATATATCCCTCGACCATAGAACCCTCAGGACGTGCTCTTTTCCTAACAAAAGACTTCAATGACTTCAACTGCCTCTCCACCATCCACATCGACCTTGTGCTTACTGGTCCACATAGTTCAATCTCCTCAACTTGGTGTATGAGGTAGTGTTCTTGTGCATTGAAAAATGCTGGAGGTAGATACTGTTGCATTTCACCCATTAGTCGGGGAATTTCTCTCTTCTAATACCGTATATCTTCTTTATGGATTTCTTTCGATGAAAGCCACCTACAAATGATGCATTAAAATAATATCAATAATATTGCATATATAAATCACAGAATAAGTTACATATCAATCACAAAAGAGGTACATTTTCCATATTCCTCATTACTTACCTCATGTACTTGCGAAGAACATAAATATTTTGTTTTATGTTGTTGTCCAAGTCATCTGGGAGAGATAAAGGAAGAACATACTATAATAAAAAACATATAATTAGTATTTATTTTCAAATAAGAGAATAAAATTAACAAAATAATGCATACAAATAAGGCTGAAATATATCAAAAAGTCAACAAAAGACGGTTCCGTCGCTATAGAGACGGTTAGGTGTGGATACAGCGACGTCCAAGAGTTTAGGCATGGATACAGAGACGTCTAAGAGTCCAGGCATGGATACAGCGACGGCTAGCCATGGATACAGCGACGCCTCATTCCTGTTACATCAGATTTTACACCAAAAAGTAAGAAACGTGGAAAACCACCATGGAAAAATCTGCACTTTTGTACTAGTGAGAGTGGTTCAATTGATTTTCATTCCTTCTACAGAACATATTGCTGATATATTTACTAAACCTTTACCAAAGACAGTTTCAGTACCTACACTAGAAGCTGGGTACCATATCTTATTCTTAATAACTTGTTCAATTTGATAGGGGGATTTGTGTTATAAATTCTTATTTGACATTGATGTAAAAGGAGGAAAAGTCATTGTTGCTACATATGATAAGCAATCTGTGATTACAGGTACAACATGCATCCAAAAATTGAAGGTTTCCATCAATGCCAAAGGGGGAGATTGGTGGAATTATGATAGGTTTTACGATTATATAGAAACAAATCATATTGTGATGTAGTTGTCATTGATGGAAACACATAGTTACAAGCATATGATCCAACAAGAAGGAGGACATATAAGCAGTGGACTTAGAAGAATCAATGGTTGTGGATGAATTTCGCAAGAGAAAGGTGTAGGAAAATTATCGGGCCCGCAAAGATTAGATGAAGAGCCGCACTTAATCTCAGATCAACGGACAAAGAAGAAACCACAAAGATCAATGGTCAAATATGAGTTCCACAATGCAAAGTTGCAAGGTGGTTAAAGTTGCGGGAGTTGAATTACGGAAGCCCATTTTTGGAAAAGTGGGAAGGAGGATCCACAATCCGACTGTGGAAAGGACTGTTGTAGTCGCATAATTACAGAAGTCAATTTTGGAATTCAGGAACTTCCGCAATCTGCAATCCGAAATTGCGAAAAAAATCTTGCGGAACCATAACTGCGGAAACATATTTGTGGAAGTCAAGTTTGGAATTTGAGAATTTTCGCAATCTGCAATCAGCAGTTGCCAAAAGAAACTTACGGAACCTGAACTACAGAAATAGATTTGCGGAATTAAATTTTGGAATTCAGGAATTTTTGTAATCTGCAAGTGCAAAAAGAATATTATGGAAAGAATATTTCGGAACCAGAACTGCAAAAACTGATTTGCAGAAATGGCATTGCGAAAACTCAGAATTGGGGGAAGATTGAGGTTGCGAAAGCAAGTAAACTGTCTTGTTGCTTCGTCATGAGTTTTTAGAATTCAAAGGAAAATCGATTCAAGCATATATGAATAAAAGAACCCAGTGGAAAATGGTAAACAATGTCTAGATTTCTTATCGATTGGGTTCCTTTCCTGTCATGAGTCATTGAATGGGTTTTGATTAGTTATGAAACTGAAAAGTCAAGCATACGAACAGGTAAAGGGAATAAATACTAGCATGCATAAAATGATGGAGAAGAGATGATTGTATGTGCTCTCTTTGAATGCAGAGAGCTGGTGCATGGACTGCTGTCTAAGGGTGTGTTGAAATGGGGAGAATACACAGAACGTAGACAATGAAGGGGTGAAAGTTTGAATGAGCAAGAAACAGAAGCAGTTCAGATAATGTGACTGAGTTGGTAAGCATAACTATATCTGGTATTCAACATATTCTACATAACAAAGTTCAAATTTATGGAATTAGTGTGGTAGGGTTGTGCTCGGGAAGACTTGCAGTCTTTAGTGTCCAAGTTGGAGCTTGTACAAGTCTAGTGGGTAGATATAAAACCAGGAGAGTTAGTGCTCTCCACAAAATGTTTCATGTAAAATAAAGGCTCTAGATTCATTTGAGTTGGTGCTCAAATAAAGGTTATTTAATAATAAAAGAATTTTCTATTATGAATTTTATTTTAAATATATGTCTCTTTCCCCATCATATGTATGATTGATAATAATTACTAATGCTTTATATCATGGTATTAAATCTGTTAACAGTAATAAAATATTAAAAGGCCGAAAATTGTTTAAGCTCAGGAATAATTGATTCAACCCCTCCGTTCTCAGTTATTCGAATAACCTCAACACATGTCAGCTCTATGATGAGCAAAGAAGGAGTTACTTATCTGGGTGATTCCATAAAGGTGGGTAACACTTTTTGGCAAAATTTGGCGAAGAAAACCTGATTTTTTACTGATGTGCTAGATAGAAGCCCTTAAAACGCATATATGCCATGTGAATTTCGACTTGTAGTTAAAAAACAAATTGTAAAATATTATGTTTCCTTCCTAATGATATTGTTTTAAAAGTATTCCGATGTCATTTAATGTGTAAAATTTTGCATTTAATGAACTGTGTGACCTTTAAAATTTGAAGAAGTTAATAAGTGGCTCGTGTCCATACCCAATAATTCAATCTTACATTAATAATATATATATATACGAGCATGATCTACACAAAATGAACTATGGTCTCCATATTTTTTTGTTAATTTATTTCACAATATACAATTATTTATGATTTTTTGAAAGTGACCACATCTAATTTCAACATCATTTTATACACATGTGTGTCCATCCCAGTTTTTTTTTCACTGTTTTCAAAAATTGAAAAACCAAAGATACCCTTTTGAAGACGACGCATCGATGTGTGGGCTGTGTATTTTCAGAAATTTTTTGATGTGTATTTTTTACCCTACGGATTTTTATTTGAGATGCTTCGAATTTGCTATCAGGTTTTCTAAGTTTAAGTTTTAGAAGTAATTAAAAAACAAATCCCAGATGAATGTCAAAACACATGCATGATATCTCAATGGATAGAGGATTCGATGACGAATCTATCGGTATGAACTCCGCTCGGTTGTGTGCCATGAATGGCAGTGTTTATAGCCCTAGACGACACAGAGAAACATTGATTTTCTTGTAAGAGGGATAATTTTCTATTTTTCCGGCCCTCGATCTAGCTTTGTAGCTCGATTGAGGTATTCAAATACCTCGATCGAGGTCTTAACAGAACCTCGATCGAGGTTCTGTTAAATATTTGAAAAAAATATTTGTACATGACTACCAAGGTTTTATATGCATGCTCACCACCATGACTACCCTATCTAGAAGATTATGCCCATCTAGTACATTTTAGAAATGGGTTTCTAGGATCCAACTAAGAAAATGGAAATAAGAAATTTCAACATCATTTGATTCAACCAACTCTATAAATAATAAATATCTTAGAAATTTAAACAAAAAAACAATCATGACATTGAAAGCTTATTCTACTAATAGACCTTTCATCATTTTACTTGGAAACCAGAAGTCCCTGGTACAAACTGCCATGGGGCCAAGGGTTTAAGAAATGGATTGTTAAAAGATTTTTAATGTTCATTAAACTACTTCAAAACACAAAACAGGTCTAGAATGGAGTAGTAGTGGGGGGCGGGAATTGAAGATTAGAATTAGAGTTACAGAAATGTAGTGAAAGGTTTTAAATACTAAAAAAACTTTTTTCCTTCGTATATAATTTTTAATTTAAAAAAAATACAATTAAGTGATATGACTTTGAAAACACTAAGTTTTATCTTAATCATCCAAATCTATTCCGCACTGGGCTCTAAGATTTAAATATCTGGCCCAAGGATGCATATCGTAGGTATCAGATCATAGTCCTGAGAATCCAGGTGAAGTGGATACAATTCGGCTAAGTTCAACTCATCAACTGAATTGCATGCATCATTTCCATAGTATTCTTTTTGCATTGAACCAAGGAGAGCAATGATGCATGCCATTCAGTTGATGAGCTGAACCTAGGCGAGTTGTATCCATTCGAGCTGGATTCTTAGGACTATGTTACGATACCTATGATATATATCCTCAGGTTAGATATTTAAAGCCTAGAGCCCAGGGCGGAATAGAACATGATGATTAAGATAAAAATTAGTGTTAAATTCAAAGTCATATCACATAATTGTAGTTTTTAAAGTTAAAAATTATATACAAGGGAGAAAACTATTTTTAGTACCTTTAGAGAGATGAAAATGTGAGCATGAAAAAAAAATATGACCTCATTTCCCTGGGTTATATCAATTTCCATTGTTTGCTTTTCAAATTTGTTATTGTGTCACACATTTGCAATTAATATTGCTAATAAATTATTGAATGACATTGGAATTTACATCAATAACACGTGACTAATTGTTTTGGTGTTTCATAATGCTTAGAGTGGAGGAAAATAAATAAAAGAAAATGTGTTATGGCGACTGTGGGATACGAAAAACAAAAAGTATGGAAACTAAACATGATACTAATTATGTTTTCGACAAGAATTTAAAATGTACAATGACATGAATTCAAATGGGGATTCAAAATACAAGCTGTCCAAGCATCTTTTGGAAGACTTCATTAAATGAAACTTTACATGATGCATATGAAAATGCAATGTCAAGATCAAGCTATGAGTTCGATCAAGGTCTCTAAAACCATTGATCGAATGAGTTAGAGAAAAGCTCGATCGAGCTAGCAGCTTAATTGAGTTTTTCCAAACTTTAACTAAAAACATATTCGAGTGTGCACACGAATATGGACACCCAAATATAATTAAAATCAAACATAGAATTAAATGATAATAAAATTTAATAAAACATAATTTCGACTATAAGAATGATACTTGAGGGTAATAGTACATACCTTGAAGAAAAAACAAGTAAATGCATTACTATTGTCACTTCCCATAGATTTTATGTATAGATATTAGTTGTAGAGTAATTGGAGTTATAGATGTAATTGATTGGATTCATA
This sequence comes from Pseudotsuga menziesii, assembly GCA_001517045.1. Lineage (NCBI taxonomy): Eukaryota > Viridiplantae > Streptophyta > Pinopsida > Pinales > Pinaceae > Pseudotsuga > Pseudotsuga menziesii. The sequence continues at coordinate 9,928 of LPNX010715363.1, read as the reverse complement.
GATGTGATTAATCACATCTATAACCCAATTACTCTGCGAGTAATATCCATCAAAGGAAGTTCACATCCATATCCAATTAAATGATGGGCATGTTGCCTATTTATAGGAAATTAAAGATGCTCGATTGAGGTCTACTTTAACCTCGATCAAGATTTTTTTAACCCTCGATCGAGGTTCTGCACCATCGACCGAGGGTTAACAAAAATATTGATCGAGCGTTTAACAGAACCTCAATCGAGCGCTTTATAAATCCTCAATCGAGCTGTTAAGACCTCGATCGAGGGTTTATTAAAAGCTCGATCGAGGTACGTTTTTTCATTTTTGCTGAATTCGTGTTGCCAAAAAAATGTAACCCACCTCTATGGATGCACCCATCTGCACCATCGACCGAGGGTTAACAAAAATATTGATCGAGTGTTTAACAGAACCTCAATCGAGCGCTTTATAAATCCTCAATCGAGCTGTTAAGACCTCGATCGAGGGTTTATTAAAAGCTCGATCGAGGTACGTTTTTTCGTTTTTGCTGAATTCGTGTTGCCAAAAAAATGTAACCCACCTCTATGGATGCACCCATATCCCTCTATTGGGAAGTAGAATGCACCTCTTTAGCGCAACTATTATTCATTAATTTTGGTATATTTTTATTAAATATGTGAATTTATGTCTTTTCTAATAGTTTTTGTTCAAATTTATTATGAAGATTAGGATAATGAGATAGAAGGTTGGGCACATTCATATTTTAACAAATTTTTTAAAATTGAGATCTTATGTAGATGTACACATGACAATCTAAGAAGAAGCAATTTCCATTCTTACAACTCATAGTCTCACAAAGATGACATATCTTTTTGGCACAGGGAGCTTAGGAAAGGTCCAACACCCTCTTTAGCAATGTAGCTCATAAGAGTTTTCTCTTATTTTGGCTATGTGAATCTTCTTCTTTACACTAGTTAAAACAGAGAGATAATGTTGATATTCATGATTAATATTAATGACATCCTTGTAATATCTTAACTTTCCTTTATCCTCTGATTTTTTGTCACACCATAGTTTATCTTTGAACTTCTAAGTAAAAATATTTTTAATATTATCTATATTTTGCAAGCTGACATTTTCATCAATCCCCCACATCTAACCAAGTCATGGCATCTTTATTATAACGAACCCATTTTTTTTCAATTTTTAAAGAAGATATAATATATGTAATTCTTTTCTATCCCAATATATACCAGAATTATATCAAGGAAAATATATATATATACACACACAAAAAACAAAAAAACCCTGTGATTACATTTGTTTTAGATCCCTTTTTAGCATCCACTATCAATTTTAGTGTATTTTTCATTTTTTTGGAGAAATTTGTCCCTTTTAATGGCTTTATTTGCGTACTTTTTGAATGTAGGTGCTATTTTGGACAGTAATTAGTATTCCAATTTACGTCCCAATTAGATTCCCAATTAGAGTCTCAATTAACATCCCAATCAATGTCCTAATTAGAGTCCCAGTTAGCGTAACAATTAGTGTCCCAATTAGCTTCCATAATTGCATCCTAGGTAATGCCTAGAATAGCCTCCAAAATAACGTCCATAATAGAACTAAGCATAACTCTATGTATTGAACTAGGGATTGCGCCAAGAATTTCACCAGGAAAAACATCTGACATAGCACCAAGTATACAGCTAATGATTGTTCCATGAATTAGATCACCAAAAATGTGAAACATAGCACCAAGTATAGAGCGAAGAATTAGACCTAGAAAACATCAAACATAGTGCGAGGTATAGCGCTATAATAGCACCATAAATTTCAAATTTGTGATTATGTATGCATAAGAATTTGTCATTATCAATATGTTTTGAAAATTATAAAATTTTTCCAACCATACATTTGAATTTGACTTGCAGGAAATATTCTCTGATGGAGACTCATTGAAGAATGCTTCAACCTTAGCTACAAGGTTGAAGACAAAAGGTAAAATTATCTTACACCTCACATGATTGATGACCTCCATGAAAGAGGGAGCAATGTGTCCCTAAAGAAAAAGATGAATGATGCATACAGTGGCATGATGACCTGGCGATATTGTCAGATGGACTTGACATTAAGATGACCTCTGTGACGGAGGGAGTTGTATATGCCATGATGACTTGGAAAAAGTGTTTTCCATGATGAATTGGAAGTACCATGTTCCATGATGACTTGGGAGAAGTGAGTACCACGATGAATTTGCTAGGACATAACTATGCTGACTTGGTTCCTTTAGAATGCCATGTTGACTTGGTCAAGGGTGATTGTCCCATAGACATAACCGTGTTGACTTGGTTCCCTGAGAATTCCATGCTTACTTAGCTTGGAATAGGTGGCCCACAAAAATAACCATGCTGACTTGGTTCTTATCTAATGATATTATAAGGGACATGTTGTGAAGGGATGGTAATACTCTCCATGACATCCTACAATGAGATAGAGAGAGCTCCTAAGATGATAAGATCCTCTCATCTTGTGATGGGATGACAAGTGACGGGATAGAGAGAACTCCCAAGATGATAAGATCCTCTCATCCTTTGTTGGGATTATGATCTTCGACATGACATACTATGATGGGATGGTAATCTCTCCATGACATCTCACGACGAGATAGAGGGAGCTCCCAATATTATAAGATCCTCTCATCATGCGACGATATGATGTTCTTAGAGAGGACATCCTGCGACGGGATGGTAAGACTCTCCATGACATCCAACGACAGGATAGAGAGAGGTATGAAGATGGTAACACCCTCTCCTCCTATTATGAGACGATGATCTTAGATGGAACACCGTGCAACAGGGTGGGATGATGAGTTTAGATGGGACATCCTACAAAGGTATGGTAAGATTATTTATGACATCCTGCGACGGGATGAAGAGAGATTCTGAAATGATTTTGTTGATAATGTTTTTAACAATGATGATGTTGATGGTGATGTTCCAAGAGTCACATGTTTATGATTATGATAATGTTCCATGTTGCTGTTGATGATGATGTTCCATGTTGTTGACGATGATGATGCTCCAACAGTCGCATGCTGATGATGATGATGATGCTCCATGTTGATGATGATGTTCCATGCTACTGTCGATGATGATATTCCATGATGATGCTCCAGATTATGACAATAATGATGTTCCATCAATCACATGATGTTGTTCTTGATGATGCTCCAGATGTTGATGATGATGTTGTTGTTTCAAAACTTATAGATTCACCAGCCAGCAGTACAATTGTTGTTGTTGTTGTTGTTGATGTTGTAGAATACCTTCCTTGTTCAGAGGGAGTGTTAAATAAATGTACATTTGGAAGATATTATACTGTACCTTTTATTTTATTAATATTATTCCTCCTTTCAGAGATGTTATTCCTCAGTTTAGAGATGTCCTCAAAGTAATCGATCATGCAAAAGTCATGAGGTAAAACCTTCGTTGTGAGTTTGGTCAATAGTAACCACACAAGTATTTTATAAATTTTATTTTAAGTATTCCTATGTAAGTTGGCCTTAATTAAAGTACCTTGACGACCTAGTTAGTTAATTAGGTCACTCACTTGACGAGTATAAATAGGTGAGGCACCTCCCTCATTTATACATATCTCTAACATAATTAAGTGTGCAAGAGAAAGAGAGTGAGGAGGTTTTCTAGAGAGAGGAGTTTGCGGGTCTTACTCTTGGGGTTGTTCATTGTACTTCATAGAATTCTACATTGAGTAAGTTTTGATGGGTTTTCTCTCATAAGAGGTTTTCTGACGGGCCATTTAATTTCCTTCTAACTACTTAGAAAACAACTAATAAGTGTATATTAATTGTCAACCCGGGGTTTGTTTAGAAATTGGAAGTTACCATGCAATGTATGTGCAAACCATTATCTCCTATGACATCGGTTTATCTACTGTGAAGTTGTAGTTCAATAACCTTACTTACAAACAATGGTATGAGCAGTTACATTGTCTTGGAAAGGATCTAGCCATCTAATTAACTATTGAAACTAAATTGCAAGGAAAGTGAATCACATGACAGGAAAGTAAATGCTAAAAGTAGATTCACGCTTTACTTGAAAGTGAATGCTAAACTAAATCACACTCTACTGGAAAGAAAATTCTAAACTAAAATCACATCTACTAGAAAGAAAATGTTAAAGCTAATTCACACTATGCAGGAAAAGCAAATTCTAGAACTATGTCACACTTTGCAGGAAAAGTAAATTCTAAATCTAAGTTCACCACACACTTAACAGAAAGATAAATTGCAGAAATAAAAATCTAAAATGTAGCCTTGCCAAATACAAGTTACTGTTTATGATCCCAGGGAGTAAATAATATTATTGCATTAAGCTCAATGATGGTAAAATAAACATTTAAATCTCTACCTATGCATCAAAATCAAATTGCAGAAATAAAATTCACACTTCATAAGAAATTACAACTAAGCAATGAATTACAATTACAACAACATAAAATCATATTGCAAAAGAAATTATAAAACTAAGATATAATTGAATAAAGATGAAAGTATAGCTTTATTCCAACATCATTTGGACCATTTCTCTAAGACTCCTCCCCTTAGAATGGAGAAGGAACTCTTATTTATACATGATTTCTCCATAACAAATAATAAATGAGGATCCAAAATATCCTCAACAAATTCCTAAGAGTTTGGATCTCAAAACTAATTCAAAACTAATCCAAGATCCTTACTAACTACATGCTATTGAGAATACCTTTGAAGTCAAATTCGAATTTAGGGATAGAGGATATAATAAAATAGTCAAAATTCATCCCAAATGTTTCCTAACAACTTTTGACTACTTAGGACTATCATATATTTGATAGAGCTCTTCAAATATTTGCGGATAAGCTAAATATTCACTCATATACACCTCCATTTGTCACTTTTAATTTTCAAATAATTTAACATCATGATTGAGGCATATAAGAATAATACTAAATAATGGATTTATAAAAATCCATTACTCCTAATGAATATCTTTCTCCAAAGTTGGTGGTTGAAGGTAGATTTGAATGATTGACTTTCTGTAGCTTTTGTAGCTTCTATAGAAGGTTCTGCAACTTCATGTAGAGTTTCTGTAACAAGATTCCATAGTTGCTACATAACTCCCTCAAATATTTTGTAGTTGCTTCCAATAATTGATTCAATATTCAAAACAAATACATAGTACACTATTTCCCTCAATGTTAGTAAAAAATCAAATGAAATACGAGCATAAAAACCTATATATGAGCGTAAGAAGAGATTAATGCATGAACATGGATAGGTAAAAGGGATTATATATAAGGTGAAATAGTGGTAAAAATAAGCTAAATGCAAGGCCCGTCATCTGCCACAAACTAAGAATGTTGCATGTCCTCATGCAACCTCGTGTTAACCAAGTTGAATGATGCTCATTTTTAATGCAAGCCTCATAATTCATTGTCAACAAGCCACCTCCAATGTATTTGATCATTGAGAGGTATGAAATATCATCCTGAACAATTATTCATTCCAACATACATTTTCAATGCAAAAATGCAAGAAAAATAGATTTTGTAGCCATTGGACTGGCAATTTGCATCTTTCAAAAAAATGTGATTTTTCCAAAAATATAAACTGGATTTTTACCAAACTTTGTAGGGGTGTTAGGAATGCCATTATACTTCCTCCGGCCTAAAATTGGAGAAACTCACATCACGGTTTTGAAGAAAATGAGAAAATGGCTGGAGGTGACTATGCTTGATTTCTCAAAAACCATGCATTGGATTGAGCTGAAACTTGGTGTATTTCTGTTTTCAAGAATGAATGATGCTCTATTTTCCTATTCCATTCAGCATATTCATATGTAGGAATGGATTCTACAACAAATTATTTTTCTGTAGGTTCTTATGGAAAACCTATTCCCTTCTTCCTGTAGTGTCCTTAGCTTGTAGATGAGCTTCTCCCCTTTTTCCTACCATTGGTTCTTGTGTGACAACAATAAGTTTCTTCTTCAAACAGTTTATTTTTCTTGTGCATCAGATGTTATTTTCTTCTCAATGTTGGTTCTTGTGTGGCAACAACAAGACTTCCTATCCTTGTTTCTTGTGTGACAACAATAGGGATTATGTAGCAACATCATTTTATTCTTGGGTGTTAGGAGATGTCAGACTCGACTCAGCTAGGGAAGTAAATATGAGGTAGTTTTTAAATGGAAGGATGAAGGTTTGGGTTGAGCAAGGATGGTAGGGGTTAGGAAAGAATGATGATGAGTAAAATAAGGATTATGATGAGTAATAGAGTAGTCATGGTAGGTGATGGTGTTTTCCTTCCCCGAAACTAAAAGTATTTACTACCCTTAGAAATACAGGAGGAAGTAAGGAAAAAGGCTCAAGTGAATTTCCAAATACAAATCCTTAGAATTCAATGAACTTGACTAACAATAAGGAGAAGAAGCATACTTCTACTTACCTACGAATATCATGAAATTTGCAACAACATTTTGAGAAGCATGAGATCTTGTGTGGTCCACAATGGTGTAAAAGCTTGCATGCATTAGAGGAATTTTGGGGTCTAAAATGGGCCTCCTAAGGAAAATAATAAAATAATAGTTAAAATAATAAAATAATATTTATTAATTTTGGAGGAAGAAAGAAAAAAACTACTTTTTGTGTTTGTATTTTCGACATATCTCCCTATTTTTTTACTCAAATTTCGATCGGGAGAGCTCGTTGGATGTGGAATTTGATTCTGCATCCAACGAGTACCCACACTGCATACTTTTGACAGACCCCTCTACCCCAAAAACAAGAAATACCTGAAAAAAATGTGATGGTGACATCATCATCACATTTTTTCAGGTATTTCTTCTTTTTGGGGTAGAGGGGTCCATAAAAAGTATGCAGTGTGGGTACTCATTGGATGCAGAATCAAATTCCGCATCCAATGAGCTCTCCCGATCGAAATTTGAGTAAAAAAACAATGAGATATGTCGAAAATACGAACAAAAAAGTAGTTTTTTTTAATGACAAATATGTCAATTCAACCATTATGGTTGACTTATTTTATTGAAATTCTATTGGTTCTTGAATTCCAACTCACAAAAACTTATTTTGGCACGTTTTCTTATAAGGCCCATTTTAGACCCCAAATTTCCTCTAATGAAAGAGCAATGTGGAATCTGGAGCTCGTAGCATGATGGATTGCAACTTGGATTTGGAGTTGAAAAATGATCTTCTAATGCAGTAGCAAATCTTGGAAACCTTATTTAAAGAGCATGGTGGAAAACTTTATTTATCACTTATTTGCAAACCTTGTCTACCAACAAGCTGGTTTTGAGACCGGATATGTCTGACTACGCCTAGAGTGTTTTCACAATTAGAATTTTTTTTATTCCCAAGGGATGCCCGCCAGCAAGATAGTTTTCAAGCATTCTAAGGCTTGATGGCACCTGAAACAGGTTTTCACCATCAAATTTTATTTGGAAAGGGGATAGGGAGGCGAGGGAGCTTGACATTGCAAGTGATCCAAGCTGCTTATTATGTGGGTTAGGGATGAATGGAGAAGAAAGTGATGGTGGACGACGAAGTCAAGTTGATGATAGTGGTGCTATAGATGATTTTCATGAGAAAATATTATCAACCACATGGGAAATAAAATATTTATTAACTTCAGCATGCATGTATATCAAAATGGGAAAAAGAAAATACATGAGCATACCATGGCGCTAGTGAAAGAGTATGATAAATCTTAGGTCTCGAGAATGGGTTATTTATAGGAATCAGGGATGTGGGAATGGAACTTGACCTCTGGAACATCGGTCTTCAGATTCTTCATATCAATTCTTCATATGTCTCATTCTAGATCCATCTTTGATAAAAAAAAGTCTTTTGTTGTTGTCTTTTGGTGAGACATTACTGGATTAGGATTCTAGGAAGTTGAGCTTCAAATGTAGCACACATCATGCTAATTAATATTCATGTTTGGATGTTTGGAAAGAATTCACATCAACATTAAATTTGGTCTTCACAAATCACTCATGCATAGAATAACCTTCTTTAATCTTCAAGGGACCTGGAAAAAAAATGGCACTTACTTGCAATAAAATGTGAGCTCATGGAAGAAGAGAGGTGATCAGTCTCTCTTAATCCAAAAAATATGCAAGATAAATACAAAAAATTCTTATAAAATAAACCTAATGAATATAAAACAAAGAAAAATTTACTTTTTACCTGTTGGAAAGTGGTGGCCACCCTAGACTGCCCAACAGTATTTTGTTAATAACTTCTTCGTTTCAGAACCGATTTGAGTGATTCCAAATCCAAATGAAAGTAGATTCATAGAGATAAATCCAGTAGAAATGGGTTTCTAAAATGAATTAATATGGTATTTCAAATCTTCTAAAGAACATCATGTAAGACAGGGTGGTTTTCAATTTCCAACCTAGACCAACAGTCATTAATTTGAGCATAAATTTTTCGTTTGTTGACGGATTGACTCGATTAAAATTGGAGATTAAATTAGGTTCCCATATGTACCTCCAATATAATTTTGTTTTTAATTCAATAATAATTGATGGGTCGAATATTCCAAAGTACAGCCGATGAGACAAAGTTCCGGGAGTGCTGATTTAGGATAAGCAGTTAGTATTTTGGGAAAAAATTCCTTGTATGATATCATATTTAAGTGATTTAAATTGACTTGTAAACTATATTCATAGTATAATATTCCTTAGAAATAGGTTTAAAAAATTCATCCCTTTAGACACCCAAAAATTGACTGTCCCAACTATGTTCTTGAGTTGTCTACCCTACACCCGGTCAATATTTTGACCATATCATTTTCGTTTCACACCCAAATTGAAAAATTAAAATTGGGTTAGAAACTATATTCCAAGGGATACTTTGAATAGAAATAGATTTTAAAAATGTGTCCATATGGTGTCTCAAAACATGACTCTCATGACCGCGTTTTCAGTAAATCCAACATGCAAAAATTCACAAATAGCCAATTTCTCAATGAATAGCGATTTAGATGGGAGTGAATGTTTTTATGGATATAATTTTAATGTAATACATACAAATAACAAAAAAAAAATTCAAACCTTGAGTTGACCTACAGATATGTTTTTGAAGGTTCTGCATCTGAGCTATGGATCCTCAAAAAAGTTGAAAAGTTTTCAAGATATAAATAAATTATTATATGTCAACTTCAAAAAATGTGTTTTAATGCTACAAGATGTATTTTTATGAATTGAATAACATATTGCATACCCCTTTTGAAATTCTTGAGTATTGTGTACTCCTTTTTCAATGGCTTCCCCTCGAATCCTTCAATAGAATCTTCATTCACGAAGCCTCATTCCTCTTTCCAAGATTTATGCACAAGACAAATTAGTAATATTTGTGGCTCTTACTACACCACATAATCATTCTCTTGAATATTTTATTTTATTCATGAAAATAGAAGGCATAAACAAATCTACTGCTATTGCATAAATTATTAACATGGTTCAGATTTGTAGAGACTTGCGGTGGGCTATTACACTATAGAAATGCTACAGTGAGGTAATATTTGTGTCTTCCTTGTCTCTACGCCTCCGTCCTTAAAAAACATATGCATATATAAAGAAAAAACAAATAGCTTACTACCAAAAGAGAATTTACTCAAGCAAAAAAAAGGAAAACTTCTCACACAAAAATAACTACGTCAACCAAGTAAGGCGTTACAATGGTCATGGTAAATAACAGGATTTTTAATTTCCTTCTAACTACTTAGAAAAAAACTAATAAGTGTACATTAATTGTCAACCCAGGGTTCGTTGAGAACTTGCGAGTTACCATGTAATGTATGTACAAACCACAATCTCCTCTAACATCGGTTTATCTACTGTGAAGTTGTAGTTCAATAACCTTACTTACAAAC
>LPNX010715360.1:55348-70032 GCA_001517045.1 Pseudotsuga menziesii | reverse complement strand
GTGGAAGTCATTTTTTTGTATTTCTAAAGTCAAGACTATAGTCTATAATATTTTTAGTATTTTATTAACTATTTTTCTTAAATGCTATTGGCTTCAGGCTCGTAAAATGGCGCCCAAGACGTGGTGGCAGGTTGATATCATCATGCATTGATTAAAATTATTGCTTTGCATGAGCTAATTAATTAACACCACTTTCATGTACCTAGCAGGTCATGTCAATGTAAGGTTTGATCGTTGTAAAGATCATAATGTTCATGATGATCTAGGGTTAATGATCGATCGCTAGGGAACCACCACCATTACAAGATGCAACACACTCCACGCCTTAAACTCAAATCAAACTCTAATTCTCTGCCACTCAACATCTTATGCAATTGGGTCCATTTTGACACCGGTTCTGCATTGGTCACTCCCACACAAACATTCTTACCGCTCCTTGTATTTGATTCTAACTCCAAAGCGACATTTAAACCCCATTACGGGCACGCCTACTTACATTACCAAGCAGGTCATGTCAGGGTAAGTTTGATTGTTTTAAATATCATAATGTTCACAGTGATATAGGGTTAATGGTGGATCGGTAGGGAGGCACCATTTTTGCAAGAAGTAACACACTCCACGCCTTAAACTGAAAACAAACCCTAATTCTCTGCCACCCAAAAGATAGTCATGGTAGCTCGACGCCTTTAACAACTTTCTCAGGGTGGAGTTGAGTAGTTTGATAGTTATTTATTGGTTGAATAACAATGAACTTAAAATGCTAAATCATTATGTTTTATCACTATATGAAGTATGTTAAATCATTATGTTTTATATAACCAACATACCTACGATCATTATTATTTTATAATGAAAATATGTAACCCAAGAGGAAAAAAAATATTACTATAGTTATTATAAACCTGAGACCACACCTACTTTATTAGATGTCCCATCCATAAAGAAGGGTAGGTAATAGAAAACTAATGCTAAATATTGTTGGGCAGACGGTGGGTATATTTGTAACTAGACTTTTTCTCGAATTGGGCATCACTCAAGGCAAGACAACAAGTGTATGCATGCCAACAATTGGTGGCTTCGGACCAAACCCACCATTAACCCCACAAAGAATAATTAATAGTCGTATTTTAATAGAACTTGTTTTTTATAATTATTGAAGGCTATGGTTAGCTATGCCCCTTTGATTATGAGATATAAAGCTAGAGTTGTTGTTATTTTATTGATGCTTAGTTTGCTTTATTGTTTATACCATCCTTGAGAGTGAGTGAGAGTCATTGATGATTAAAGCTTTTGTTTTTTATTCTCTTTTTTCCTTTTTTGTTTAATTCGTTTGTGATAGTAGCATGATGATAACAAGTGAGCTTATTGCTTTAACTTTGTCTATTGATTAATGCCCTCATTTTAGTTGTCCACATGACATTATGCAACCTTGAGAGGAGGGGATTCAAGGATTTGCTTGTGACTACCATTTTGATCCATGTCGATCCCTAAATTCTTTGGAAAATGGAAAGGAAAAAACATCATAAAATGTTTCAGGTTATGAAGTGTGAGTGCAAATGAGTGGAGGACACAATACAATGGCAATAAACATGTACCTAGTATAACAATACATCGATGCTTGTCCTACCCTAAATTATATTCTCACACTAATAAAATAATGAATTATAGTCAATGGTGACTTGTTCGGTTAAAGAAAGTAGGATATTGTTATTGGCCCCACTCAGGTTCAAGTTCCTCCATTAACATTATCAGTATCTTGTGTGCATTTGCTTGCAAAAAAATAGGTGGTACTAGGGGCAATTGTTAAACAACTTTAGTGAAATAGAAACCCCCCACTCATGGCCTCTTAGCAAAAAGGGTGACTTTTGTGGCATGGAAATATATTTATATCTATCGAATATATAAAAATAGAGCAAATGTTGATACTCATGTTGATGATAAACATTTAATCCAATAATAATATTGAAACACATCAGCAATATGTAATGATATTAGTGCAATCAGGGAGGTGGGGTGACCGCAGATGGACTCAAAGACCTCCATTACTAAATTTTAACATTGCATATGCATTTGGAGATTGGATTTAGAGGCCTCGCTTAGTATATGTTAACATCGCTGATGGATTCATAGACCCCCATTAGGGGATATCTTAATCCACCCGCGGTGTTAAAATTTGTTAATTTTAACACTTGTATACCAAAGTTAACATGGTCTACAAGCCATAAAATTTTATTTTACAATGTCCTAAAATATTATTCTTCCTCTTTAGACAATATCTAGGGGCTCAAGACTCATCCTCAATGCATAAAACCTTACAATGATTCTCATACAACACTTGTAGACCAAATATTTCATTCACATGGTTTTACAGTGGTTTTTCTTGATGTGCACGGTCCATGATCCATAAAAACATATTTTAGTCCCTAATACATTAATGTTCCAACTCACATTTGCCTATCACAATTACATTAATGGTTTATTTTCTCATATATTTTCTAGATGACATCATCAAGCAATGCATTGGTCCCCTTAGGATGAATGACTACTCAAGTCTGAAGCCATCCTCTTCCTATCTATCTCTTCTTATTCTTATTCTAGAACCAACATGCCTTGACATTTGCATTTGTATTTGGTTTTGGAATTATTTTTGCAGTACTTCTTGTGTTTCTATTGGCTAGTTAATTAACTCTTTCTCTACTTTTAATAGAGCGGAGTTAGAAGTTGTGATTTTGATCCCCATTGGCCAACTTTGTGGTCACTTCTACATTAGTATAAGCATAAATAACAATGAAACAAAATAGGGAGCTCCAAATCAAGAATGCAAAGGCACGATGACAGGTACAAATTTCATTAAAAATGGATAAAGCAGGAGAAAACAAGAATACATAACTAAAATAGACATAACAAAACCATTTAAAATTGATTTCCATTGTAATGATACAAGACATTCATAATTTGTGGGAGAAAAGTTTAGGATGAATCTCAAAATTTGGTTCTTGAATATTGTTGTTTACTGATAGCAATAGATGCAAATATATTTTAATTTGAATTATTACATGGTTGGAAACTAATACTTCAAGATATAAAAAAAACATACACAACTACAAGAGGAGTTTGATTATCTACACATAATCATTAGCAACTTTTTGAAATCAAAAGTGTATGCAAAGCATTCCTATGATGGATTTCATGAAGCGGTGAGAATTGAAACAAGATATCGATACATGTTAAGAATTGGGTTAATTTTTGGAAAAAGAATGTTAGGTAAAATCACCTCCAAAGAATTTATTCCACCAACCAAAGAGACGAAAAGTAAACTTTCATAAGCCAATCTTGTCTTCGCCTACAAAGATAAACATATTCCTCTACAATCTTTTGCCATATTTACATGTTTAGCAAGACAAAACAGATACAATTCCAAAAATAAAAAGTGTGTGATAACTACCTGTCCAAGAACAAATCTACCAAATCCACTTTTGAAAAGCTTCCCCATTGCGGAGGAATGATACTCTAACCCAGGTATATCACATTTTGCAAAGGCCATTGATAAAAATTTTGAAATTAATCCCTTGTTTGTGTAGAAGTCATATTCATAATTTTCTCTAAAGTTGATTGCTTGTCCCTATGAAATTCTCTGTCTGACTAATCTCATGTGATAAATCTCTTGCAATCTTTTCCTCCTGAATCAGTTGTAGGTTGGAAGAAAGATGTGATGAGAAGATTCTGAGTTATATTATTAGCACCTTTGTTAAAGAGTTTCCATTTGTGTTGAATCCGCTTGCAAATGAAGAGACCTACATATCTTTGTTCCTGATGATGTATTAAAACTTAAACACATCCACCAAAATATCTCAAAAGACAATGATATCTATAGCACATCTCATAGTAAACTTGAAACTGGATATAAAATGTTCTTATGTTTCTAACTTTCTAGATACTATTCACTGAGCCAACAGATTCCCTAATTACTTCTTGCCCACCCCATTTATTCGGTTACAAATGCTGGCCATCTTTTCTAGTCCTTTTAGCCTATTTTGGTATTTGGATGACAACGATTATTAATAAATTACATTCATTTCATTTCTAATCTCTGTGAATGCAATGATCCATCTCAATCCAAACTTGATTAGAGCAGCCACAAAACTAGCCCAGGTGAAATTGCTTAAGTGAATAACAGAAGAACCCAATGCAATGAGCCTGTCAAATGTGTTAGGACATTTTAGTAAGGTTTCTGCTTTAGAACCTTTTGCTTAAAACAACTTCTTTAGTAAATGGGTTTCTACCAAAACAAATAAAGAACAACCTTATAGTGGGTTTATGTCGAAATGAGGATGCAACCAAGATCATGCTTGATGAGATACTTAAATTGGCTGAGAACAGTCTATAAGATTTCAGTATTAAGGGACCAAAGCTCAGACTTCAACATGGTTCTGGATGGACTTGATTAGATGACATGTCCTCTTTTCACCATTGTAACTATAATGTAGCCAGTTTACATGAATTGTAGGGAAACAAAAGCTAGTGGTGGGCAATGGGAATCAAGAGTATGTCACATGAGATCCATAAGACTGCCTACTTCGAACCTTCAATCTTTGAGATTGCACTGAGAATTGGCTCCCTACAATATGTAGTGTTTTATTCTTGTTCTTTAAATCTGGGTTTTCTTTTTATCCCTTGGAGATGACTTTTGCACTCCCCTATTGCTCATTTTGGTTGGTTGTACTTTCCAATACCATTAACCTATTTTTGGTCATATGTGGGCATTATTAATATAATCATTTCACTATGAACTTATAACGCCTGTGTTAATTATAACTAGACTCCTTGTCCAAGATGAAAATATAATACTGCTCCAGGACAAAGATTTTTGTACTGATCCAACCCTCTTGGAAGAGAGTTATAAATCATCATTGATTTCATGAGGCATGGTGATGATGTTAATACTAAGAGTAATGTAAAAAAGGTTTGAATTTGATTACATTCCAAAACACCAATACAAACCTAGCTATCCCAACATATTTTCGAATTTTACATGGAAATTACACAAACATAATGTGTGTAAGAAGGGAATATTGGTTGATATTTGTTGATTGAATTCAGGCACTGTAATCCAGGATTGCCTATGATAACAAAACAAACTAAGAAAATAAATAGCTATTGACAAAAGAAACTGATAAGCAAAGACAACAACACTAAGCAGATAAAACATTCAGAGAGACAATAATACAAGATCAACACTATACTGTAACAAATTCATATGGATTGCGGAAGCAAAAAACAATAGAGACTTCATTTTTAAGTGTTTATTTCCCTTATCAAGAGATACTACAGAGTGTACCGATTCTTTATAAATGAAAATTAAGGAATGATAACACTATCGGTTTGTCAGATGTTTAATTTCACTTTTAGAGTCTAGATTGAATTACCACAAACCATAAAATTTAGATTCACCAGTACAGACTAGTACATCAACCAATGAACACGGTAAAATAGGCCTTGATATGATATAAATGAGTTAAACACTTTAAATAATATGTAATGATAGACTCCAGAAAGAGACATTATTAGGGGCAGTAACCAAAGAGACAAACAAAATATACAGGTAAAATCAATGTAGTCAAACTCAGAGTCGACAAATACTCGGAGGGATTGGGACTCGACAAACATCTTTTGAATATATCTATGTGTGTGTGTGTGTGTGTTCCATTTTGTTTCATTGGAAAAGTAATATAGGGGACATAACAACCTCTATGAACGGACTAATACGAAAGAAACTAACTTCAATGCAAACTCCATCATACTTAGTAAGTGTAGAAAAAATTCGTAATTTAGTTCAATTTTATTTTATTTTATCAATATATTCGAAATCATTGTCTATTGGGTGCAGAGTCATGCATCAAAATATGATCAAGATTTGGTACAGAAAACACCAATGGTTCCATCGAAACTACAAATTGACAAAATGAAAACACCAATTTAGGTAAGATTGTAATTATTTAATCTAGGATCATCAATGTTTAACTTCTTATTTCCATGCATCTTACTTTGTCTCATTTATTTGCAGGGTCAAGATAATGCTAAGTTGACACCAACTTCCCAATTGGGGTTGGAAGGAAAGAAATGCTTTCTCATTGCATTAAACTCAAGGGTTAAAGTTGCAAGGGCGGCAATACATAAGACTGAACCAAATGCAATGGTACATTGTGTCCCTTTTGGAAAAGGCTATTATATTGTGAATCCGACGGAAATTTTAGATCCTCTATTTGGAAATATAGCTCTACCATGTTCCAGTAGCGCATTATGTAATCTAGAAGATGGTTTGTGGAGCTTCATTCCTTGGCATAAGGATGGCATTGAACTATGTAACTAGTGGTTATACTGTGTGACTAGTGCTTTCAGTGATGTTGTATCAACTGAGAATAGTTGATTTATTGAATATTTATACTTAGATTGAGACATAGTTTATATTTTTTTTGTAGTTCAAGATTAATGTTTACAATAACTTAAAATTTTGGGCACAAGTTGCCATTATATGCCATGGGCACAATTTCTGATTTGTAATACATCAATATTTTATAATCTTCGTTGCATGTGAAATGAGATGTTGTGTTGTGAATATGTGGAATAAGCAGTTTGTCTATCATATTTTCATTAAGTTCAAAACCTTGGGTGAGCTTAGAGGTCTAAAGCTTTTGGGCATGGTGGGTATTTTTTATTTTGTGCCTTTGGCGTCTACTTAGAATTAAAATTAGACTGGTTTTATGGGAGTTCAAAATTATATCTCAAATGCCTAATCTAATATATATAAATGGTACTTCCCACATACATGAATAATGGCTAAGAATTATTGTATAACTCATTTTGCATACATATGTATATACTTATTGAGGACACACATGCACATGACAAAGATAGAGTGAGTACTTGATGTTGTTTACTTATGCAGTTCCTTGGAGTTATATTTGTATATTTCTTCGGAGTTGTGATACAATTCAATAATATTTATACTTTGGAGCTCGAGTCCTCATCCTGTATGTGGTGAATTCAGTTTTTCTATGGGTTATCCAGGGTAAGTCACTTCCTTCCATTCACCCTTGTTAGCATGGCCTATATGAAGTTGCTCGTGAAAGAAGTGGCCTATATCGTGGACCAAACTAGTGATTTGTAAATTTGCTGAAGACGACAATGTTTCCTAAAATGGTTAACCCCTACATTTGTCTTTTTATCCCTTAGCAAAAGACAGCTCTGTAGCTATGTAATTACCTTAAAGAAATTGGGAGTTGTATTTGTTTCACAATTTACTTTAGGGTTTTCTTTTTGGTTTCAAAGGGATATATAATTGTGTGACTTGACAGTTTTTTGGTCCATGGCATTATAGCATTTTGCATTTACAACCAATTGGAAATCGATTTCATATCCTGTATGTAACAAAGGTTACAAAAATTCTTTGTAGTTGACAGATGTTTCTACCCTGTTTCATGGTGATGATATTGAAGTATATCTGAATTTTTAAAATCAAATTGGCCCAAGGACAGTGGATTATCAGTTCATTGATTGTGTTAGATTGGCTAAATGCTTTTAGTCCATTCTTTCCTCATCGCAACAATCATGTATATTGACCTAGTTTAGATACAAATTTGTTAAATTTACATCTGCAGATCAGAGCTTTCCTTACAAAGGTTTATATGCTTGTGTTGATACCATTTTCAATTTTCAACAATGTGTATTGAGGTCCTCTGTTCCCACTAGTATAATTTTCAGCGTCAAAGGTTGAGGTTGTTGATAAGGTGCTATGATATTGAATCTAAACAGAAGGGGTTTAAGAATGTCTAGTTCTGCTAGGTAAGCTTATTGTGTTGGAAAGATTATAAATTAGGTAGCTATGTTATTGACAGCTTTCATATGTTATGTTGTTGATTCGTTAAATTTGGGAGATGCCTCTTTTAGTTGGGATAGCTTTTATCAATTATGTTTGGGGTTTTCTATGTTCTCTGGTTTTGTTTGTGTGGCAGCTAAGTTGTCTGAAACGTCCTACTAGCCCCAGTGAAATACCATTCCTTGTTTCGGATACGAAAACACAGGGGATACAACTTTGAAATGCCAGAAATCTATATCACACAAGTACGGATACGTTTTAGGATGACGTGATACATTTCAGTGCCAAAGTAATGTGTTTCAACTTAATTTCGATAAGTTTTAGTAAAATAGTGATACATATCTCAAGGAGGCAGGCACGTTTCAGGCGAATTTTAATTCTTAAAATGGATTAGTAATTGTTTTAAACGTGTACTTTGAACCCTCCTCCTTGCTAAATCTACCACGTTCCATCTCAAAATGATACAATAAATCACTGAAACAAATTTATCAGCTACAGTTTCATGTTTTCAGTCTGCACCGGCCATGTTTGCAATCTGTAGCGGCTAAGTTTGAACATTAAGGTTCCAGTAGAGAAATTGGAGCAAATCGTTGGTTCACCTGAGCATTAAGGTCCTGCGTGCAATGTACTGTTAGACATAGCATGACATATTGTAATGATATTAGGCAGGCAATTTATAACCACTCATATTCAAGCAACAACTTGGAATTTTATTTTTCTCATTCTCAATAAAATATAGTTTGGACTTAGGTTTTTTTACAACATTTTAGATGTTTTATAATGTGAATGAATTGCACATTGTCACATTAATTGTTGATAAATGTGCCCGGTCTCAACGGATAATTTTTTGTTTAAGTTACAAAGTAATACAATTTTAAATATTTTTAATTATTTTTTTAAATTGATGTTTGGTGATTGTCTGAAAATGCACAATTTGGAAGCCCTTTGTGGTTTCTCATCTGTCGTTTTGTTCAGGATTACAAACAATGCCATGTAACAAGTTATATTAGATAAGATTATTTACATAAAGGAGGTGTTTATTAATTGAGGAAAAAAGTAGGTATGAAGTGATATAGGATATATGATTTGTTTTAATAAGATAATTTTGACCTAATCTCATCCTTAAAAGAAATTTCTTAACTAAGAGAATATATTTTAAAAAGAAATTGATCAAATGAAACAAATATATATTAGCAAATGTCAATATGGTTCACATTTTACTTCATGAATTTAACAATGATTAAGATTGAATGCTAAGGATGTACAAGTCGATCACTACACCAAAACTACAAGTCACTCATTAGTGTTGCACGCTCTTTTTCATATTCTCTAAACATGATCTAAATTTAATATACTTGTCCTTTTTTTAAGGATTTTGCAAATACAATTTACTAAATAATCTTATATTACAATAAGGATATTTAAATAGGATTACTTTTTGCAAGTGTCTTGAATAATGTATTTGCTTTTCAATGATAAATGGTAATATAAAAATTGAAATTTTTATGTCTCGTGGTTTTCAAACTTTCACACACACACACACACATGGTGTTTCCCCGACGTATCATATCCAACATTTTTGAAAAATTGCCGTATCTGTTCCCCCCCCCCCATATCCGTATCCATTGTTGTATCCACTTCATTGCAACTTAGTATTGCAGTGTTGTTGGGTGTTGTGGCTTGAGGATCTAAGAGGAATAGGAGATATCAATTCCAATTAATGAAAATGTGTATGATTGAAATTTATCGTTTCATTGTTAATCTAAAGTGGCCAAGAACTTTTAAAAGGTTTGTCTTATGTCGGTATGCAAGTCAGACATGCTCTTTATTTTTTCTTGAACAATATCCACTTTGGAAATGGGTGCAAGATTAAATTGGTTTATCCCATGGATTCTGCAAATGGCCAAGAACTTTAAAAGGTTTGTCTTGTGTCGATATGCAAGTCATACGTGCTCTTTGTTGGCAATGGATGTAAGATTAAATTTGATTTATCCCATGGATTCCTTCTAGATAATTGCCATGACATTGACTTATTAATGGTTTCCTCCTAGATAATTCTTGCACTCGATGCCCCATTTACTTGCGGATAGAAGGATAGGGTTCCAATGTTATTCACGGGGATCACTTATGGGCAAGTATATTTATCCTAAAAGATTGAATTGTCTCTAGCAATCAAAATACCCCATTCTATGATAAGAGGAATATCTTTGATCGAACTATTGGTTGGATTTGTGAGCCAACTTTAAAGATCCAATTCCACCATTACCAAGCTACAAATTTTTAAATTATTTATTAGGAAATAGACCATTTAATTATTGAATGAAATAGGTCTTTTGTCAGCTATTAACATGACAAAGAGTTATGTTTTCAAAACAGGCAGATTACATAAGATCTAAAAGGATAATTTTATTAGGAAGAGAGAAAGGCCCAAAACACTAAAATGAGCTAAAATCCATGACATACAAATTAGGGAAAAACATGAAACAATTATTCCAATTTCTATCTACTTTTCCTTCCCCTTTGCACCACCATGATTTCCCCATAAAATTCCATGTGATAACAAAGCTGGAGGTGAAGTTAGAGTTGATTATGTAGATGTAATTGATCATGAAGCCCCTAATTTTGGAGTGTTGGTTAGGGAAACTAGATTGGGTGGCGTCACACCAAAGTCACCATCATCAAAAGGAGCATTCATCAATTGTTCCAAAACCAATGCTCCATCTCCAAAATTCCCTCCTCTCAATTTTTTCCCTAATTCGTACGTGAGTTATATATATTTGACTTGTCACAATAATGGGACAACAATTGCAAGTTATAATGCACATAAACAAGATTTTAAACCGGTTTATCTTCACCTTGTTTTTTTGTACACTATGGATGAACTTATGGTTGCTAAAACACCTTTATGTTGAATAAGTGCTCACCACTTGTGAAAGAACATGTGTCGTCAAAACATTATAGCTATGGGGTTTCCATGCATGTTCGACCACTTGAGAAAAAATAAATTCCCTCAATATTCAATAGCATGGATGATCCCAAAGAAATGGTTCTCATTTGTAAAGTGGTTCAAAGTCTTTCCAACCCCCCCCCCTCCCAAAAGTCCTGTTGGACTTTCTTTTTTTTGGGGGGGGGGAGGGGGGGTCTTTCCAAAACCCCCCCTAAAGGTGTTTTTGAAGGAATTTTTTAGAGAACCTCGCCTAAAAGTCATGAGAATTAGATGTTTGGCGGTGATTGTTCTAAAACCGCCCCCACAAGTTCAACTCTCATGACTTTTGGAGGGGTTTTTTTAAAGACCTATCCTAAAGACATTTTCAAGGCAGTTTTACCTTGCAACAGTTTTGCTAACACCACCCCCCTCCCTTTAAAAAAACAAATTAGGCCATTGGGAGCGGTTCTTAAAAAACCCCCCAAAAAGTCCTGAGAATTGAAATTTTTGGGGTGGCTTTTTAACCCACCCCCCCCAAAAGTCTAATTCTCGGGACTTTGGGGGGGGGAGGGTTGAAAGACCCTCGTAAAGGTGTTGTTGAAGGCGGTTTTCAGAGAACCCCCCATAAAAGTCCAAAAGGAATTTTGGGGGTTGGGGAGGATCTTTCCGAAACCCTCCCCATCCCCCCAAATTCCTAAGAATTGGAATTTTGGAGGGGTTCTAAAAACCGCCCCCAAAGTCAAATTCTCAAGGCTTTTGAGGGGGGTTTTTAAGAACCGCCCCCAAGAACCTAATTTTTTTTGTGAGGGGGGGGGGATAGCAAAACCGTTGCAAGACAAAAAATCCCCCAAAAGTCTAATTCTCATGACTTTTAAGCGGGGGGGGGGGGGGGGGGGGTTAAAAAACCACCCCCAAAAGTCCTGAGAATTGGACTTTTTTTTGGCGGGGGGGGGGGGGGGGGGGAAGTTAAAAACCACCCCCAAAAGTCAAATTTTCAGAACTTTTGAGGGGGGTTTTTAAGAATCGCCCCCAAATACCTAAAATTTTTTTTGGGGGGGAAGGGGGGATTTAGAAAAATTGCCCCCAAAAGGGTATTTTGTTGTAGTGTGTTGAAAGAAGATGTGAAGGCACTTAGAGAAGAGATATAGAGATGGAAGGAAGCTGGAAAAAAGCATGTTACACGAGTCTTAGAAATGTTAGCAAAAGTTGCTGACCAGTTGGGAAACCCACATTCCATTTCAGAGAATGAGGAAATTTTATGTCATGAATGTGGGGAGTTGTTCAGATCATTCGGATACAAGATTGAGAAGATGGAAATAACATCCTGGAAATTCGGACATTTAGGTCGAGGGAGAAATGAGACACCAAATGTGGAATCAACAGAGGAAATCAGGCTGGAAGTGGATATGATTTCTGATCTGGAATTACAAGAAGATGGGGTGGTGCAGCCTCAACATTCAGGGAGTACTAAATTGCCTCCTTCAGAAAGTAGTTATGAGGACACTAATATGCTTTCGGATCAAGTACATCAATCAGGTGACACATAGATAATCCAGGAAAAACACCAGCAGCCCAAGAGGATGAAAACAGACCAGGTTGTTGAAACACAAGAACTAAAATCCTCAAAGTATGTTGTTGAAGCTATGAATCAGACTGAATCTGCTAAGGAAGAAGCACAGGAGTTGAACACTGTTACACAAGAACCAACATTCTTAAAGCAAGATGTTGAAGTTGCAATTCAAACTAAAGCTACTGAAGCTTATGAAGCAGTTACTCAAACAATAGTCATTGAAACTTATGAAGCTACAACTCAAACTGAAGCTACTGAAGTGTATGAAGCAATTATTCAAATTGAAGCAACAATAGCTATTGAAACTCAAGAGGGAGCAACACAGACATAAACTGTTGAACACAAGAAGCAACATTACAAAAGGCCCGTTGCAGGGTCATTAAAATCAGTCACATATGAAGACAAGCAAGAATTGGAAAAATAATTGTCATTATTGAAGCTCAAGGCGAGTAAGTGGAAGTATCATGCGAATCAATATGATAAAGGAATAATTTATCTGGCTGAGCATAAAAAGACTATTCATGAACTAAGGGAAAAATGGGGCGAATATATTTTCTTCCAAAAAATTTGTTGGGAGAAAATGCAGGGGGAATTGAAAGAGTTAAAGAAATTCAAGTCTATGCAGAAAGACAAGGAACAAATGTTTGCCTTAACTCAGGATTTATTGAGTTGTAGAGCTCCATCCTATCCTATGTTTCTTTTTGAACATACGACTTTGTTCAAAATAAAGGCTTTAAAAGAAGGAAGATCTTGGTAAATTGTGACACCTCCTCAGTTCTTGGAGACTTTCACTTAGAGTGATTTTCTGAGCAAATTCTATTATGTGAATTATACTTGCATGAGATGGCATGTTTGATTGACTCTCAGTCCAATCCAGTTCCTCATATTGGGGATATTCATCTAAGAGCATTTACCTCTTTTGTCACTAATCATATGAATTGGTGGGGTGCTTCTCAAACCATTCATAGGAATGAGAACAACTCCACTTTATGAAAAGCTAGAAATTATATTTTAATTGGATGTTTGAAGAAGACCACCATTGAGTTCGCAATCAACTGCTTGTTTCCTACAATTTTTTCTCAACAACAAATATATATCGAAGCATAAAATATATTAAATGTTAGCATTCAAACTAGCATAATCCATTTAAACATGTATAAAGCAACGATACCCATGGATACAAATATAAACAATTGCACATGAAATATAGATGATAAATGGATATTTCTAGTAATGTAAAAACATAGATACAATGTGACGACCTCAGTCGACACCTCGTTGGAACCGAGAAACCAAGTTCCTCCACCTGGGCTTCCACCACTTCAATCCTCCATAGCAAGGCAAGCTCAAAAAGACAATGGAGAGCTTGGGAGTTGAACACAAAGAGTTATATCAATAAGGATAAAGGGATGCAGACTCATGTATTTGCCAATGGGGAAAATTTTTGCTATAGTTTCCTTACTCTCCAAATTTCTCCTCCTCTAATACTTCATAATGGCTCAATATATAGCTCTCAAATGGGAAATGGAGGGTCGAATCGGAGCATTTCCAGGCACATGGAAGGCCAAGGATCAAGCTATTTGTTACTTTATGAGGAAAAATCCAATTATTTTTTGTTTTTGAGCACAAAACGTGATGTATGTGGGTTGTAATGGTGCAAGCTGCATATACGTGAGTTGCATAGCTGTTGACCCATGTGTATCTTCCAAAATGTCTTTTTAGGGTTAAACTGAAGCATCAGGGCTATACTGAGTAAGGGGGGTATTGAGTTTGCATATGGACAAGGGAAGGCAATCAAGGAACGATGCATAAGGTGTGGCAAATCACACTATAACTCTAAGTTGAGGGTAGGATAATTCTTGTGATCTTTTGCTAAGTTTCAATTCTTGGAAAATTACCCTACCACCTTGCATTAGTACTCATACAATACTATGACAACCATATATTTTGACTATGTATAGCTTCCTTGTCCAAAATACAAAAATAGATGAAATTGTAGATAATTGTTTAATATTGTTAAAATATTGTTCTCATTCTTAGGTACATTAAATTGTTTTTATTATTTTGTAAAATTATAGTTTAAGATTTATTTTTTACAAGCAATAACTTGTACCATTTTTAAGCACTTAAGTGAGAATGAGATAGCTAATACCTTACCATTAGCAATGGACCCATGAAGGGAAAACATGTCAAAAAATGGGTTTTGTGCCTAGGTGGGGAGTTTAACACTTTCATATCTCAACCACTTGCACTAAAGCCAGTTTATGAATATCCTTCGATTAGATCCATTCTTGTCTGAATTTTATTTTGAA
>LPNX010715360.1:1053-42678 GCA_001517045.1 Pseudotsuga menziesii | reverse complement strand
TCTTAAGCCCTCGACCGAGGTATGAACCTCGACCGAGGTATTTAAATACCTCGGTCGAGGTCTTAACGAAACCTCGACCGAGGGTTTGTAAAGCGCTCGACCGAACAAAACCTCGGTCGAGGGCTTGATAAAACCTCGGTCGAGATATTAAGACCTCGGTCGAGGGTTTAACAAGCCCTCGACCGAGGTGCGTTTTTTTGTTTTTGCCGAAATGCGCTTGCCAAAAAGTGTTACCCAGGTCCGCGGATTCACCCCAAAGTTAATATGGATCTATGATGGTGTGTGTGTGTCACAAAAATTCACAAATTTCAGAAATGATAAAGAGGTGGTGAGTGGCTTCATCATGTAATACCCCCATGACATTACTTTTATTTTTCATGTAATGAGTCATAAAACTCAAAGACTGAAATAACATTTTCACAAACAAACATTTTATTTATTTATTAATAAAGAAAATGACACTTGGAGAACTCAACTACATGAGAGGACACCAACCATGGCATCAAAGAACATGTGTAAGCAAGCTAGACTGATTGATACCAATCAAATCCAATCCAAAACTCAACAACCAGACAAGATCCTAAATCATAGGGATTTAGAGATCAGATTGGAGATTTGATTGGGATGGCATAATACCTGGGCAAAAGTTACATATATGAGTGCACTGGAATAGCACGGGACGCCGTGTTGTGCATGGAGAAACTTCGCTGTGAATGCATGTGTTGAGTGTTTCTCCCGTTTCATAAATCCATCGCTCAGCTTGTTACGGACTCTGAGAGAGAGTGCCGCGTGGAAGCTTTCTTGTTGTAGCTTGTTACGGACTCAAGGATTGAGTGCCGCGAGAAAGTTACTTGCTGTTCTGGTGCATGGTTGGTGATCCAGCTCGGGGGTGGAGCGGAGCAAACCATTGAGTTGCTGCCTCCTATGGTTGGAAGGAGTTGATTCTCCAAGTGTGTTTCTCCTGGATTAAAGTAAGTAGATCTGATTTAGTTTCTCATATACTTCGGCTCGACTTATCATTATTTGCATGATCAATAAAATATCTTGACAGCAGAAACAAACACCTTGTTTCTGTTTCGTTTGATTAATTAGAAATTTTTTTTGATGTACTGTTTATGGGGTTGTTACAATATGGTATCAGAGCCAGGTTCGAAGACTTGGCCTTAAGGGCTCTTCACATGTGTTCCGAATCTATGAGATCTGCAAAAAAAATGATTTCCATTGCAAACGTTTGTATTTGTTTTTAAGATTTGGAATTTATACTCCATTTCCAGCGATTGGTATAAATCTGGGAATTGATATTTTAATTAAAACGATTGTTATTCTATTGAGATCTGCAAAAAAAAATGATATTCTATTGCTAACGTTTGTATTTTTTTTCAAATCTGGAAATTACTCTCCATTGCCGGCCATTGGTATAAATCTAAGAGTTGAAGTTTAAATTCCAACGATTGCTATTCTATGAGATCTGCAAAAAAAATGATTTCTCTTGCCAACGTTTGTATTTTTTATTATTATTTAGATCTGAATTTTAAAGTCTCCATTTGGCAGCGATTTTATATTTGAATATGTATATATGGATTGTGACCCTGCGTTATTGGGAAAACAAAACCATTGCCTGCGTTTGGAGTCATTTTGTTGTTGAAATATTGGTTGTAATACAGAGTTGATTCTTAGTCTGTGTTTTGGTCTTTGTATTTATTGCACATTTTTTCCAGCGTTTGCCAGGTTACTGAGATCTGGAAATTTCATGCTCTATGTTTTGATTTCTTTTTCCCATTTGCGAGTAATTGATCTTTATTTACTATTTGTAAACCGATATTCACTATTTGATCTTATATAGATATCTGTAAATCGATTTCTTCCATTTTTCCAGTAATGGATCTTTATGTAAGATTGGTAAACTGATATTACTTTTGCGAGCGATTTCATGGCTTTCTTTGCTGCATGTATGCCAATGATTGCATACGTTTTTCAATTTCAATATGTATTACAATCAAAACAACCGCTATGCATATGCTTTCCTTGATGCGATTTTATTGCCTGACAATCTGCATACAATCCTCTGCATACGTTTTGTCATCCATGCCTTTGATCAGCAATGAGAATGTTTAGTTTTTATTATGTGTTATACAATATGAAGACTGATGAAGTATTTATCTGCGTTATGATGATTAGTTACAGAGTCTGCCTTTTGGAATTATTATTTAGGAACTGCAAATGGCTGTTGGATTAGTGTTTATGCGTTTGAATTATGAACATATATGAATATATGTATGTAGATTACGACTTCTGCATTAATGCGTAATTAAGTCTATGCTTGTGTTTTGAACTATAAACAATTTTTTCTTTCATTGTGTGGATTGATGCAACCTCCAAGAAAGACTCGAGATGTGTGATTGGTGTGTATGCATTGTGTTCTCTTTTAAATTGGTTTGATCCTTGACTGTGTAATGAATTCCTGCATTGGACATTTGGAATCGATCCCCGCCCATTTGTCCATCATTTGTATATAACTTTGGAGTATGAACTTATGCAGTGGGAAAAACTTCATATTGAAAGAATGTCAATGTAGGTTGTAAATAGTTATGCTTGTATTAAAGTTCAATTTATGTAATCTATACCTGGAGCAAGTTTTGGTAGAATTGGAGGAGAATCCCAATTATTGTGTCCTCAACAGTCATTACATCACGGCGTTGTTCAACTTCAAGGAGCAGCGAGACTATAAGTATAATAATTCATACCCTGTTATAGATCCCAATGAGTACAGTCTCTTTTTCACAAATTGTCATACTCAATACAAAGTTTCAATGAATCTCCACACCAGAATGTACAACTTCGAGGGTAATGTGATGGACACCAGAATGTACAACTTGTCAATACAACTTGTCAATGTACAGTCTCTTTTTCGCAAATTGTCATACTCAATACAAAGTTTCAATGAATGTCCACACCAGAATGTACAACTTGGAGGGTAATGTGAAGTCTCTTTACTTTGTTTCTTGTTTTTATACGCCATTTTTTTTCCTTGGGGTCTGGATTTATGTGTGTGTAAAACAGAGGGTCACTATGCATAGAATCCATCTTCTTATGTGTGTGCTTCTCCTGTTCAAAGCACTGAATCTGATTTGTGTAGCCGAAAATAAATTATATGTTAAAAGGACAGGGACAATCCATGGATGGGTTGTTACAATATGGATGAAATCCTTGACCCTGAAGGGAAACAGAGATTGAAAGGATGGGATACGATATGCCTATGTGCATTGCATAGCGTGTGAAGGGCTATCAGTGTTTGGATGGCTATCGACATTTGAATGGTATGTACACCTCCATTATGAATGGATGCGTGTTGTTTTAAGATGATAAGCAGTACATATATTTTGATCAGCATTATCAATGTTTTAAAATCATCTAGAAGAAAATTGGTTACATAGATTTATATATATATGATCATACCCGCCGATTGTTGGATCCATATGCTTTATAAGAGGGTTAAATATATTTTTATACATGTTTAGATATGTCTGCCATAGATCCAGTTTGACCTGAAAACTGTATGTGTTTTCCCTTGGCTGTCATCTTCAATCGGCTAAAGTCGTTTTATGCCTGAATTAAAATGCCATGATATATGTTGTGGTGAGATAATTGACGGTCTGGTTAAACCGTTTTAAGTCTTATTTGAAGAACCTGAGTTGTGTTGTTCTTGTGAGATCATCAATGATTTGTTTAAGTCATTTTTTTAAAATGCCAGAGTCTATGCTTTGTTAAATCATCTTGGTTTTGTGTGAAGTCATTGTGGTTTTGCATAGAGAATACTTTCCTGTTGATTGTGTTCAGACTTAGAACTGATGGGTGAGTTGCGATTTGGGTAAAGGTGGTTACGTTGGGTTATTTTCCATAAGGTGCGAGTGTCTACAGTCTTGTTGATCGATGCGAATTGCACCTGTGTAGTTTCCCTGTAGGACAACAACCTAGTTGAAGATAATACATTGAGGATCATGCCCATAGATTCCCTTTGAAAGTCTGATCGCGTAAATACCATGAGTAACCCGGTATCTAAGAGCATTTTCTTGAACAGATTTCATAAAACAAAAATAAAAGATCACAAATGGCAGTCGTTATAAATTTTGATGGTGAAAGATCATTTTGATGGTGAAAGATCAATAACCTTAATAGTACAGATCATATTGAACGATAGAGGAATGAATTCTGCTTACTCGATGAGAAGAGAATGCTTTTTTAGAAAAGATCATTACATCGATTTTTTTTGTGAAAAAGTTTTATTAAACTAAATACTCATGGTATGGGGGTAGAGAATGGGTTTTATATGCGTAAGAGAGAATTGTAATTTACAGTAGTAAATGAACTGAATGGGAAAGCGATTACCATAGTTACGTTGATATTGATATGGGTTAGGTATACATGTGTTATTAAATCACCATATTATGGAAAAGATACAAAACATTATAATATTGACTTCTTTGGAATTCAAAATAAAACATATGGATATGATATTATGGAGTTTAAAAGTGGATTAGTTCTTTTTGCTTAAGATCTCACTTAACATTAGTTTTGGTGTGACTATATTAATAGATGCCTTTTGGTACGATAAGAACAGAGCACAATGCCTCCTAGAATATGTTAGGTGCACATATAATATTATTGTTAATGTTGTTATATCTTTTATCAAAAAAGGGTTAAAGAATACATAAATACTTATGTAAGGAAAATCGATTAGTGGGAATGAGTGGTTTTGGTATGACTATATTAATAGATGCATTTTGGTATGATAAGAAAAGAGAACAATGCCTACTAGAATATGATTAGGTTCATATATTTTATTATTGTTAAGGTTTGTTATATCTTTTATAAAAAAATATGACAACGAATATATAAATACTTATTAAAAGAAAATCCATTAGTTGGAAGGAGGGGCTTACTAGAAGAAAGCCACTACATATCTATATATTTGATAAAAATGGATTGTTTCCACTCATTAAGTTAATTCCATTCTCCTTCCTATAACAAAGATTGAATGCTTTGGGTTTATTGAAGGTTGTGTTTCCATGTTAAAGCATCAAATTTTAGATATGTGAATAATAACCTTTCTATTCACAATAAGAATAGAATTTTATAGTTGGAGCGAAACTTATAATGCTTAGTTATGTTATAAGCAGTAGTTGAGGGTTATGTATTGTTCACAAATCATTGCATTCTTTTATGAATTTATGTTTATAGATTTTGGATCTAATTGTTGATGGGTAGATGATGTTTGTTGCGGCTCATGGATATATATTAGTTTATGAATATAATTTATGATCTCATAGTATATCGGTGGTAGGATCATGCCTGCAAATTGTGAAATTTATATATGAATATATCAATCTCGGCGTTGTTGATATGGACCTACAGTGGTTTCTGTTGCTTGTGACTATGGAATGTGCAACTTGTTGCCAGCCGGAGTGTTTAGAGTATAACCTTATTGCATATTTATATACGGATCAATAACTGAATTGTTGGAAAAAGAGTTTCACACGTTTTTTTTAAATGTGGTTCACCAAGAGTTTCACATGGTTTGGGTACATACACTTAAAAGAAGTATAATAAACTTTTCAAGTCAATGGCTAATTTTGGAATGATGATAGGCTGATTTTAGTTGTTGTACTTTCAAGGATATATCTCATGTATGCATTATAGTATCCTAGCTCACTAGAATGTTGTGGGAAATAGAGTCCACGTGGAAGAGCTTGCTTTGAGATATGTGTCTGCAATAAAGAAGCGTAGAAGTTCCTTACATTACGTTCAATTATCTTTTACTTTTTTTCATTACGTTGAATTATTTTTTATTTTAGAAGCTCCTTACATTACATTGAATTACTTTTATTTATTTACATTTTATTGAATTACCTTTTCTTTTATTAGGGGAAACATTTCATTTTTGAAAGGATGTCTATTAAATAGCTAATAGTTACATTTGAAATAAAAAAAAGGGGTCACGGGATGTTCATATCTCTTCATATGTATTTACATAATATAGGCAATGTTTAAACTTAAAAGATTTTATTATTCTAGTCATACATATATATATGTGTGTGTGTGTGGAGTTATTTACATACTTTATTATGTGTAATTCCTCTAAAGGGTTAAAGAATAATTATTTTCATGTGTGTTTTGCATAAGATAGAGTAAGAATTTTGTACCATGTTCCTTGATCCATTATAAATATAAGCTTATCGGGGTTAAAGGAATGTGAAATAGTTTTTGGTTAAATGTAAAGGATTGTTGATTTTATGTTTGAAAATGTTTTTCTTATAAATAATATATATATAAAGAAAAGGAATGGACTTTATATTGTAAAAGGGAGTGTACTTTACCCACTTTAGATTTGATGAAAAGAAAATACCACTTTTTATAGGATTGAAAAGAGAATGCATTTATAGGAAAAAAAACATTTTATATGATTCCATTAAAAGAGCATTTGAAGATTTATTGGGTGTAATGTTGTTTAGCTCATATCTATTAGGTGCAATGTTGTATCAAGCTGTGAGCTAGTTACATGTTGGCGTTTAAGAAAATTTTCTATTACTTATTTTGGTTTTGTTATAATGGATGATTGTATGTTTTATAGAATATCCTTGACATTTTAAAATGGAGGATGATCTTTGTATTTTATAAATCAAATGATTTATTATTGAAGATTAAAAATATTTTAGATTAGGTAACATAAGTTCCTCAACATAGTTTACGTTTATAAGTCTGATTCAAAAGAATTGCATAAATGAACTAGATGTGAGGTTAATATTAGTTCGACCTAATGGACTTGCATACACACAGGTATTTCCTATACTCTATGAAGCATTGACTTTTTGAATGCAAAATTTTGTGTTTATTTTGTGTGTACATAAATAGAAATGTTTACATAAATGCATGAAGAGTGGAGTTGTACCTAAATATAGATAATATGATATTTTTGCTTTTTACCTCCCAATATGTAAGGGTTAAATATGGTAATAACTAGTTAAGTTTTATAGCATGTAATTGGAACGGACATTGTAATAATACTTAATACTTAACTGAGTTGTAGTTGGAACCTATAATGATATGAAGAAGACATAATAAGCATGTTCCTGATATTGGTAAGATGTCGATATCTGCTTGGGGTGATATGTAAAATGTTTAGAATCTTCAAATAATGATTAACATGTTTATCTTCTTGTATGTGGAAGAGGAAAAAGTATGGTTACAAGAAAACATGTATGCATTGAAGCATTGCTTGATTGCACTACCCAAAAAGATTGTCAAAGAAATATAACAAAACTTAAAAGTTGCCCAGGATCCGCAGCAAAAAAAAAAAAGGTTACGCGGATTTAAAACGAACTCCAAGAGAGTTCAATGTTGGAGATCACGTATATCTAAAGGTAAAGTCAAAGAAGAGTTCTTTGAGTTTGGGAAGATGTTCCAAGCTGGCACCAAGGTATTGTGGACATTTTGAAGTGTTAGCTAAGATAGGGCCGGTAGCCTCTCAACTTGCACTTCCGCCTACTATAAAAGTGCACGATGTATTTCATGTTTCATTGTTAAAAAATATATATACATGATGCTACTCATATAATTGACTGGGATGTGATTCAGGTAGAACCCGAGGGTGAGTTCTAGACCGAACCTTTCCGCGTTCTAGACAGGAAGGAACGTATGCTTTGGAATCAAGCCATCGTTCAAATAAAAGTGCAATGGAAGCACTTCAGCCCTGAAGATGCAACTTGGGAAATGGAGGATAAAATGCGGGAAGCATATCCCTCCATGTTCCAAAATGAGCAAGGGAGCTCAGAATAAAAAGAACACCAAGGATGGTGTTAAAAATAGGGGGGGGAGAAATGTAATACCCCCATGACATTACTTTTATTTTTCATGTTTTGAAAAATTATTATTTTTATTATGTAATGAGTTATAAAACTCAAAGATTGAAATAACATTTTCACAAACAAACATTTTATTTATTTATTAATAAAGAAAATGACACTTGGAGAACTCAACTACATGAGGGGACACCAACCATGGCACCAAAGAACATGTGTAAGCAAGCTAGACTGATTGATACCAATCAAATCCAATCCAAAACTCAACAACCAGAAAAGATCCTAAATCATAGGGATTTAGAGATCTGATTGGAGATTTGATTGGGATGGCATAAGACCTGGGCAAAAGCTATATATATGAGTGCACTGGAATAGCACGGGACGTCGTGTTGTGCATGGAGAAACTTTGCTGTGAATGCATGTGTTGAGTGTTTCTCCCGTTTCATAAATCCATCGCTCAGCTTGTTACGGACTCTGAGAGAGAGTGTCGCGTGGAAGCTTTCTTGTTGTAGCTTGTTATGGACTCGAGGATTGAGTGCCGCGAGAAAGTTACTTGCTATTCTGGTGCATGGTTGGTGATCTAGCTCGGGGGTGGAGCGGAGCAAACCGTTGAGTTGCTGCCTCCTATGGTTGGGAGGAGTTGATTCTCCAAGTGTGTTTCTCCTAGATTCAAGTAAGTAGATCTGATTTAGTTTCTCATATACTTCGGCTTGACTTATGATTATTTGCATGATCAATAAAATATCTTGACAGCGGAAACAAACACCTTGTTTCTGTTTCGTTTGATTAATTAGAATTTTTTTTTTATGTACTGTTTATGGGGTTGTTACACATCATTAGTGAGAAGTGTTGATTTTTTAGCAGCATCAAGAGTCATTCTCGAGGAGAATGGAGGCACTTGATCAGTTTCCAAGAATTGGATACTGGTCTAGGACTGAAGCTCAGCTTAGGGCTGAGAGCCATTCTCTAGGAGAATGGAGGCATTTGGCCAATTACCAGGTATTGAATCTTAGTCTAGGATTGAAGCTCACCCTGAGGATGAGAGCCATTATATAGGAGAATGGAGGTACTTGGTCAATTACCATGGATTGGATACCAGTCTAGGACTGAAGCTCAACTTGGAGCTGAGAGTCATTCTCTAGGAGAATGGAGGTACTTGGTTAGTTACCAAGTAGTTGACATTGGTCAATTTGATGCATCCTGGGGCTGAGGCACCTGGTTAGTTACCAGGTCATCACTAGAGCCCTAGAATGGGTCTAGACAAGTGGTGTACTCCTCTCCTTGATCAGTGGGCAATGGGACCTTCTCAAGGGATTCTCAAGGGACTTGCCACCCCTTGTTGAAGTACCTAGCACATGACCTTGGTGTTGAACAAGAAGAACAATGAATAGTCTTCCTTATTCATGATGATATACTTTTAGTTGGCATGTGTGGACCATGAACACTAAGAAAAATAGTTAAGATGACTTGTTATGATTACAGAACCCCTTGAAGGATCGAGATCGCACTAGTAAAGGACCAAAAGTACAAGATAAAAGTCAAATTATTTTATCAATGGCTAAAAGTACAAATAAAATATTATAACCCTAACTAAGTGGATTTTATCATTTTGCTTATTCCTAAATATATGGAATGAACCCTCAATGGAGAATTATAAATGAAGAAGCTCTCTCTCATTATGAACATAATTTTGATCTTCTTCTTGTCTACCAAAAATATTATTTTTTGGGTTCTATCTCTTCAGAGAATTGGAGTAGTCTTCGTTGAGCAGATCGGTCCTTCCAAAGATTTCTTGTGAACCATTTGGGAAACGTTTAGGGTCGTGTCAACATTGTTCTAGCCCTTGAGGCCTAACATAGGCATTGTTTCAAGAATTTTGGGCTCCATACATGAAGGGAAGGTCATGGCTAACCGTGATCAGGGTTACAACATACTTCCTCAGTGTTTTGCACCCTCCAAACAATCACGTTCTAGCTCTAATTAAGACTGCAGGCATGCTACAACAGGTAGAGAATAGGTAGAGAGGGTCACAGATTGGGGACCGTAGGTATACTAAGCCCCTAAGGGATGACGACAGGTTCAAGAAGACTATCGTTGGATTCCACAAGGGTTATAAGTGGCAACACACTGTATTAGGGCTACAACATGCCCTATCTCTCTCAATGCAGGCATAAAAGAGCCCTAAGGGATACCACATACCTACAGTACTTGATCCAGGGTTGACGTCATCCAATCCAGGGCTTACATCAGCAGGTTCTTCATATTCTATGTTCCCTTGAGGTATGTTCCATTCATCTTTTGATCCCTTGGTATGTGTGCCCTAAGGGCAAGTAAATTTTGATGTACATGTATGCTCTCTAAATATGCTCATGTAAAACTTAGTTAGCTCATATTAAGGAAGATTATTCGTTGCTGGGGTTTTTATTCCTTGAAAGGCTTTCCTTAGGGTAAAAATCTTGTGTTCGTGTGGATAGTTGACTCTTCTTTGTTGTTGGTTATTTACTATTCAATTTAGTGTTGTTATATAATCTCAGATTTACAAGTTTTAAAGTTTTCTGAAAGTTAAATAGCCCGTTACTGCTATCAAATTAGATCCATGTTAAAGATTTAATATGGGATCAGAGCTGAGGACGTGAAGAGAACATTTTTGAACAGGTTACTATTGTCTACGTAGATATTGGTACAGATCTGAGATGTTTTGCAGATCTAACTTAAGAACCTTGTAGGCTTCAACAGACTTGAAGGGTATGTATAGATGACATTTCCAATGTTGAGAAAGACTCTTGAAGTACAGTCTTCCTTTTGAGTGTCATTGTAGGTTCATATTACCTTCAACATGTTTTCCTTGGATGAAAAGTGGGAAAATGCAACATGAGTAAGAAGTATGATGAAAATCAAGGAGTAAGAGCTTGGATTGAGCTAGATTGAAGTTAGCAATGTAGTTCAAGTGGGTGGGTTTGAAGGAAAATCGGTTCACATTTGATAGTGATCTTAAGGAATGGAATAGTATAGCAAACCCAGAACAAGTAGGCAGGGTATTCTCAAAATGAGATTGGTAAGGAACTTTCAATATTCCTCCATCAAGTGTTAAATATTGAAAAGAAAATTTGTAAAATTCTAAAAAATAATTACTAAATTTATTATTATTATTAATGTATAAGATGAACTCATGATTAATAATAAAAAGTTAAATTAAACGTTAGAACTTAGTTCTAATCTCAATAACCATAAGAGAATATCGTATCTTCAAATATATATTTTACAGTTGTATTTTAATATCAATTGTTAGTAATGAGCACTATAGCTTTTATTTGTAAAAATTGCTCTAAAACTAACTTGAAGTTCAAATATCATATTAATAATTTAGAACTAAGATGGAATTGATCACCCATGTATTTCATTTATAATTGAAAGAATAATTAATAATTTTTTTTTTAATATAATAATCGTATTATTTTAATTCTAGTTTTTTTTCTTCGATGTTTTATGTAACAATACATGTTTACACAGAAGGTGTTATTTAAGGGGAACATGTACCGAAGGTGTTATTTAAGGGGCTTCTCCTATGAAGGTTTCGTTGTCTGTCAACGACCTATGAAGAGCCTCGTCATGTCTCGCTATGAGAGCGTACCTTCCAGCTATGAGAGTGTGCCTTCCATTATTCCATGTTTTGGCAACTTTCATGTCTGTTGCATCAATGCAAATGGTATGTTCAGCTGATAGGCGTTTGTAATGAAAGGCTGGGATCCTCTTTTAGTGTATGTGGTCCATTATCTAACATTGACTGTTGTTTCCATTATAAACTGAAACGACCATGACTTCCTTTGTCGCTCTCCTAACGCACTGGGGAAGAAGACTCAACTCTGCGAGTATCTGCACTTGATTTCGATATTCTGTAACCATTCTTTCTTTGTTTATCAATACTTCCAGTTGCTCTTGCATCAGATTCATTAGCGCTACGACCTCTTCCTCCAAGCGCTTGAAATTATCTTTGCTAAATGCATACACACCCTGATGGTATGCATGAGACTGCTATATCCGAATTGATGGTATCGTCTTTTCGATCCATGATGATTGACAACGCGATTAGGAATTGGGCCAGTGACTATCATCCAGATAAACCATCGCTTTACACAAATGATTGATGACCTTTGCTTCTGACACAAATGCTTTTCTTGCACAAGCACTTCCTCTGCCCAGCTCTTGCAAATTTTACAGCCTTAACTTCTATTTGTTGCTCCTTTCGCTTAACCGACTTCAATAAAAAAATGCACGACGAGAAGCTTCACTAAAGATAAGTTCTTGATTTTCTCAAGCTCTTTCGCTGCCTAGTCTGTGAAAATATTAAGGCATTGTGGTTCGAAGAGCTTCGCTTTGGACACAATTCCTTTATCTTACCAAGATCTTCCACTGGCAATCCCATGAAAATATTATGGCCTCGCGACTCTAACCTTCGTTTGCACCTCCTTTAGCTTAACCCACTTGCATTACACAACACATCACGAGGAACTTCGCTACGGACACAAGTTCTTGACCAGACTTTTTTCTTGCCGAGGTCGGAAAGATAAGCTAGATCTCTTTCAGAAATTCACCAAATGTAGATCACGTGGTCACTGAAAGGGAGAGGTCCAAGAGATGGGAAATTTTCTAGAGAAAAGGTGTAGAGTATCCAGAAAACAAAGTTTTTGGGCATACCCTCAGGTATGCTCTTTCGGCCGGTAGTGCCTAATAAAAAAAAGCTTCTTGGGATTCTTTCTGGGAGTCCTTATTTGCACTATGGGTAGTGGGGAATACCGTCAGAAAAAACTCAATAAAGCAGATATTATCCTTGGCAGTCGACGGTAGCGTGAAAGAATATGTAAATTTGAGCGAGCTCCAAAACCAACCCATCGCAGTTAGCTAGGAAAATCTTGTATCTTCGTGACTGGAAGCTTCTTCTGCTCCTCCTTTTGCTTAACAGACTTGGATGACACAACGCAGAACATGCAGGCTTCACAGAAACAACTTATTTAAGGTCGATTACAACTAATTATGGAAGAATAAAAATCTCTATATAACTAAGTAATACACAAGAAGATTGTGGAAGACTCTTCAGTTTGGTGAGGAAAGTTAAACAAAATTACAGATCATTAAACGTACTTGGACACTGAAACGTGTCCTGCCAACGACCTTCAAACTTGTCAAGTTGCATATACCTCATGTCCTCTTCTCCATCACTATCCGAGATTTGCTCGCTCCCCTGCTAAATATAGAGGCCGCGGTCCCCACTCCAAATTTGGAGAAGCTAAATTGAGAAAGGAAAGCCGTTAAGGATTAATGTGAAGGATTATTCTGTGGAATTTTTTTAGTTTTTTTTATTAAATGCTGTATAAAAAAATTTAATGTGAAGGATTATCTTGTGAAACTTTTTGTAACTAAAGACAGGCCAGCATTGGAAATATGTTGCCATATATGACAAAAATCGTGACAACTTTTAGTGTTTGATGTACTTGAATTTATTTATTTTTGTGGAATAACAATAAGTGGAACAATAATTTAAAATTTATAATTATGGACAAATTTTCAAAATTTTTAAATTAAATTTTGAGAAGTTTTACATAAAATTTAAGTATCTTTTTTTTATAAAATCACACACACACACACACACATATATATATTCTCCTTTTAATGACTTGCAACAGATCTTCTATTGCAATTTTCAATTTCAATTTTTTATTTCTATTACACCAACAACTCTACTGTTTTTTTCAAGAAATGCTTGTGAAACTTTTTCATAGACCCTTGAAAATTCTAATTTGTCCAATTGAAAGTTGGCCATAGGGCCATTATGTTTGGTTTCCCCTAGAAATTAATTCGCTATAAAACAAAACTCTTATACCTTTTGAATATTGCATGTTTATTACTAAGATTTTGAAGACCAAATCAATGCTCCTATAACACCTACCTAACCATATAAATTCCATACATATTGAAAATTGAAAAAGTTAAAGATAACTCCAAGCACAGGTGGAGGGAAAGCCACCATAGGCGGTTTGAAGATGGACCACACATCAAAGAGAACCAGTGAGAGCCACTGCCTGCCCGTGTGTCTGCGAGTAAAACACATGCAGAGATCAAAGCAAAGCGAAGTGAAGCAAAAAGTTGAGTAGGTCAACATTATTTTATGAAATGAAAATATATAGTACTAGCATACCCCCATACCCCCAAAGCGAGGGAAATGAAACACCAAAAAGAACTTCGGTATGTCTAAAATGAACGAAAGGTATGTTTCATTTCCCCGCTTTAGGGGTGTTTCGTAAATATGATTATAATGTGTTCTATAATTAGAATTTATGTTAATAGTATATTATATAAGTAATGATAAGGGGTGGCAAGTGCAGGGTTTTTTTGGATCTTTATGGAAAGGAAGAAATGAAATTTTCATGGGTATATGTGTGGCGACAAGTAACTAGGCTGAAATGTACACCTTCCTTCTATGTACAAAAATTGTGAAGAGTCTTCAACTACAAGTAACAGATTATAATTTTTAGAAACTCGTTTCTTGTCATAAAGCATATAAAGTGGAAAAAACTTAAGGAAGGAAATATACAATGTAGGAATTATGAGTATATTAATTGGAACCTTCAAAGCCTCGTCGACATGAAACTTAT
Source organism: Pseudotsuga menziesii (assembly GCA_001517045.1). Lineage (NCBI taxonomy): Eukaryota > Viridiplantae > Streptophyta > Pinopsida > Pinales > Pinaceae > Pseudotsuga > Pseudotsuga menziesii. Next base: position 28,172 of record LPNX010715360.1, on the reverse strand, counting down.
GCAACTCACGCATCTCAACAATTCAGTTGTAGATCAATTTGTCAATGATGCAATCAAGTTAGACAAGGGATTTATAAAATAGGGACCCCACAAAAAGAAAATGGCTCCTTAGAAAGTTCAATTTGGTTAGGTTTGATTCCATTTAGATTGCAAATGTTTGAACTTAAAATGTTGTTTGGTGATAAATTGGGGATGTGCTCCATTTGTCATCTTCACCCACTCCAATGCACAACAAGTCTTGCCTCATTAATCCCAAGTGAGGGAACCATTGCACTCATGCATGGCTTCCTCTTCTCATTTCTTCTATATGTGCTCACTTCAAACCTTATGGCCCTTGGTTTCGATTTTTGTAATGTTAGTGGGATCTCTTTAAAAAGAAAATGCTTTTTTGTGATTGAGGCGATGCCTCTCACAATGAAGGATCGCAGGTCGACCACTTCCATCTTGAAACTGAAGATAGATACCACATTTGCTTCTCATTTTTGGCCTTTTAAAAATGTTGCAGTTGCTCTACTTACCATAGAATTTATGTTAATTCAGTAATTTCACATAATGTCGTCCTCCTGAATTTCACTCTGACGTTTCACAGAGGTCATATAAGCATTTAATATGACAACGATATTTGTGTACACCTCTTGAAATGTTAAAAAGCTTCTTTTCTTAGTTGGTGAAAGCCAATTGTTCAATTTTAAATCACATATTTGTTACAAAATAGTATAAGATAGATTCTTCCATTTCAAACAATATATATATATATATATATATATATATATATATATATATATATTTCAACAAATCAGAAAGCTCTAAATGGGAGAGAACTGCTGGAAACATCTCCTACTATTTTCAGTATGCACAGAAGAAGGAAAACAACTCTTTCGAGTTCCCTACAACCGGAAGTTTAAAGGAAATCTTTATGACAGTCTTTTTGACTCATCGTGGATTTTCTTAGGCTGCTATGTAAAAGAGAAGCAAATACATCAGAAAGATGTGACGCCAAGATGTAACTCTGCGAGAAGCAGGAACAATACATACTTTTGTATGTAGTTTTTGATTAATACAATCGGTTTTTTTCTTAAGGTAATATATATATATATATATATATATATATATTTAAAGTAAACCCAATACATATGTTTATATAACTACAAACACAATCAAATTCTTAGTGTTTCGGATTATGTTTTAAGTGTTTTTTTGAATTTTATCTTTGCTTATGTTTGCACTGTGAGCTTTTATAGCGTTCTCCACTATGTATGTTTTCAATCTTTTCCTTAAATAAAAAGTATTATACAACTTTTTAGTTAAAAACAAAAATACATACAATCACATTATCACAACTCTCTAAATCATAATTCAAAAAAATAATTTCATTCATTGTACACCACCATTTTTAGGTGTTTCATTTCCCCGGCTTTGGAGATATGCTACTTATGTTAATTCTATGTTAAAGTCTCCCGTTATAATAAGATACGATCTATTAATACCACATGCATTAGAGGAAAACAATTCAATAACTAGAGTACTATAAGGCAGAGAGATTCAACATCGATCATTGTTCTTAGTGCTCTGGAACATTGTTTTCCAGGTTTTTCTATTGAATACTGTTCTTACTGCTCTGGAACATTTATATTTCACGTTTTCCGTATACTGCGTGTATAGTGTGTCATTGAAGTTTCCGTTTCGAGGATGGGGAGTATGGACTACGTGTATAGTGTGTCATTGAATTTTCGGTTTCGGGTATGGACGGCTGGGAATATGGACGTTTCGATTACTGATAAACTCTGTGGATCCCAGCTTCATTCTCGACTGGGGTTGGATTCCAGGCTTTCCAGGCTTCTGCACTTTTAGCTTTCCTACGAAGATGGTTCTCAAGAAATTTCAGTTGCTGGTGTAGCCTGTGAATCTGAGGCATCGTTTTTTAGTCACGGGCCAAATGCAGTTCTTTGGTCCTCTGTTAGCAGGCCAAGATACTTGGAGCTGCAGGAAGGTTTGGGCAACCTCTCTCAGTTTGTATTTATGGTATTGCAAATGCCAATTACAGGTTTCAACCACTGCAACTGTCAAGTACAAATTCTAGATTTACTGGGCCAGCTGAATTGGGTAATTCTTTGAAGGGTGTAGATGTGGTGGTCATCCCTGCGGGAATTCCAAGAAAGCCAGGCATTACTCCATATGACCTTTTCTACATCAATGTTTTGGTATTGTGTTATTGTGAGGTCCTTGGTAGAAGCTGTTGCAAATAATTGTCCTAATGCCTTCATTCAAATCATCAGTAACACTGAAAATTCAATTGTACCCATTGCTTCTGAGGTGCTCAAGCAGAAAGGTGTATATGATCCTAAAAAGCTCTTTGGTGTTATCACCTTGGATGTTTTTAGGGCAAACACTTTTGTTGCTCAAAAAAAGAATCTGACTTGTTGATGCTGATGTGCCAGTTGTTGAGGTCATGCTGGGATCACCATTTTTCCATTACTGTCCAAAAAAAAGCCTTCCGTAAGATTCATAAGGAGATTGAAGAGAATAACAGTTATAATTCAGAATGCTGGAGATGAAGTTGTGGAAGCAAAAGCTGGTTCTGGATCTGCAACTCTGTCCATGGCTCGATCTCAATACAAAATATCCACCATGTATGAAATGTTCCACGTCCCTGGAAAACCGGGGGTACTGCGAGTGCAGTATCCTCAGTAGGCCTACGAGGGGTCCTCCCTCCGAATGTCTGAAACCTGTAAAATAGAAACAGTTTTTAAGAGGGATGAACAAGATGGCCTTGAACTTGAAATCCTCAAGCTTTACTTGGGAATAAGGTGCAGTGAGTAAACAAAGGAAAATTATGAGCAGGAAACTCTTCCCTAAATACATGGATATCTTCGTTGTTGCATATATGTTTTACTCTCTTTAACTTGTGTATGTGAAAAATAAAGATTACACATTATAATGGTTATGATGGTGGTTAGGAATCAGTATCATCCAGCCCAGTTTTCAGTCCAAATCTTTGGCTTATTGGAGAATTAAGTTGGAAATAGTCACATAGAAATCATTGCAGGTATTGATCTATAAACGAATTAATTCATATATCAAATATTCACGTAGAAATCATTGCAGGTATTGATCTATAAACGAATTAATTCATATATCAGTACGACCCTTAGATTATCAAATTGCTAAAAAAATAAAACAGTATGTGGAAAGCCATACTTATATGATTGCACAAAGCTATTATATACAGAGTCACAAATGGATCCGGGGCATCATTTTGTGCAAATGCGATGTTTACTGTCTAATTCGCATATGACTTGCTCTTCTCTCTACAATAATGTTCCACTTGTTCATATTCATCCTCTATCACAAAGCCAATTGTTTGTTCATATTCATCTTCTCTCTACAATAATGTTCCACTTGTTCATATTCATCCTCTATCACAAAGCCAATTGTTTATTCATTTTCTATTGGTACATAACTAAACCAACTTAAAAAGCCATATTTCATTATACACAACAGTCTGAATAACAAATACAAACATCACTGGATCATTTTTCACTTTATACACAACAATACAAGTAACTATTATTCAAAATAATAAGTTTACCTTACCATGAAAAAAAGGTTTTCTCGTTTCATCATTTCTACTGTCTTTGCTGTAAAGTTTTCCATCTCATACTAAAGAAAACTGATGAAATCTTTAGCATGAGCAGCAATGTTAAAAACGTAAAACAGTGACCTTACGTTTGACTGTTTTAGATTGTAATATTTAATATTTTGGGTTTTACTAAGCTCAAAACTAAGGTAATCTTTAGGTCATATTTAATATTTTAAGTTTTACAAACTTAGGGAATCTTTAAGTTCCACATTCCCACAGGAATTCAATCATGACAGGGGTAAACGTTATGCTGCCTTCGACTGAAAAAAATAGAGATAAAAATGATGTTTCAAGGATTACCAGGATCTTCATTCTTGCTTTTTAGTGTTTTTGTAGGCTTAGCTACCATATAGACTTTGTTCCATGCTGGCAACTTCACTTCACTTGTCACCCTGTTCTCTATATGTGCATGGTATAAGATGAACCTTGGCAATGAAAGTTGTAGATGCTTGGCTTCAATATCAAGTTCTAGAGAATCTCTGTCTTCAATATCAATTTCTAGAGAATCTCTGACTTCTAGTAGATTTGTATCTTAACTGTTTGAACAACCCTCCTCAATGTCTTTTGAACAAGGGCTTCTTTCATAGTGGTCTAAATGTAATAGATTACTCTCTTCCACCTTGGTTCATTTCTCTTTATACTTTCCACGCTCGTCTTGCAAGTGTTGTTCTTGGTTTCATACTTCATGTGCAAACTCCTTAAAGGGTTGTTCTTGGTTTCATACTTCATGTGCAAACTCCAGTGTAGCCAATAATTTCACGACTTCATCTTTCTCTTTGATATCCTCGATGTGGGCACTTTGCATTGAAAGACTATAGGATAGCGTCTGCTACTTTATTCTTTTTAGAATGATTTCACATTCTGTTTTAGTTCTTGATTCAAGCTCTTTTTAGGCCTGACTCATCTCAACCTACATTTATCTCTGGTTAGATACAATATCCGTGAAAGCAGCTTTGTGCCTTTGGAATCCAAGGACATCTTGTTTTTCCTCGGAGAGTTTTTCTTTCAATTCTTCCATCATAGCTTATGCTCTACCAGGAATTTATTTATTGAAATTCATTTCTCCCTTGACGCTTTGCTTCAGCTACTCCCACTGCAATCATTCTTAGAAACTCTTTTTGATGTAACCCAAGTTGGGGTTGAATTAACCAACAACAATAAAGTCTGTAAATTCAATACAAAACAGAGCACACATAAGCATGTACACTGAATTTTAAACACAAAACTCACTTTGAAAAATTTAAGCATACATAACCAACAATTATGCTAATTTGCCAATTCAAAAAATTACATCCTCAAAGGGCTTCATCTGCTGCTGAAAATTACTCTTGGACTAATTTCTAATTCCTACAAAATACTGAAGGGAGGCAAGGGAGTACCTGGTGGTACTTATACCCTTTGATGGAGAGAGTAGTTAATAAAAATTTGACTTATGTGGTGTTATTTATTTGCAAGTTTTGTGTAACACTACATGTCGATTTTAATTTTATGTTAAAATCCTTCCAGGGATGGTTGTGCGTGAAAGGGAAAATATAAAAGCTATGATGTATTAATACCACATGCGTTAGCGGAAAAGTAACATCAGGACTAGAGTAGTATAAAGTGGACGTCGTTTTTTGGGCAGATGATTACTTGTTGGTTTCGATAGCCGGTCGCTGCATGTGATTTTGTCTGGGTTTGTTTATCCTGGGTTTTTGATGGTTATGTCCTGTTTGAGGGTCTGAGGGTTTGACTTTGTTGGGAGTCACTTCTCTTTGTGCTCTAAGAAGAGACAGGTTCAATGATGATGTTTGATTCGTATTTCCTGCTGACTCCTTTAGGTAGTTTCCTTTCTTGTCTACCAGTCGGGTTTTAGTTAGGGGTCGCTTTTCGGTTTTCTTTTTGTGGTCGTTGTCCTTGTGTTGGGATGCCTTTTGTGGCAGTTTTTGTATTTCTTGGTCCGCTTCTTCGGTGGTTTGAGAGGGGTTTTTTTGGCCTCTCGCACCTTTCCCTGTTTGGGTTTTAGGGTTAGTGGTATTGGTGTGCGGATGGTCGAGGTGCTGGTTGGGCATCTTATCTTGGCTTTTCTCACTATTTGAGGGTTATGATGGCACACCTTGGGTCTCGGGTGACGGTTTCGGGGGCACGAGACAGTAACTCTCCTTGTCGTGAGGGTTTATCTAGACCACGCCACAGACGAAAAGAAAAATCCATCAAGGCACAGGAAGGTCGTCTGCGATATGTGCTCGGACACGACGTCTTCATGGAGCGGGTTGATGCTCTTTGTACCAAGGCGCTCATTGGCAGGCTGGAGTACTGTAGCATGGGGGAAAAGGATTAGATTGACTGGGAAACCACCCACTGGAAGCCATTGCTCACTTATGTCCCGACGATAAGCCTCCTTGCCCAAGGGTGGCTGGTTTTTGTTTTCTTGGAGGCATAACATGCGACGCTCGTCCTGGATTCTCTGTGGAAGATTAGCAAGGGGTCACTGGTGTTGAACCAGTGGCATGTGGCCTTTGACCCACTGCGTGAAAGGGTGGTCAAACGTCATCTGTGGGTCATCTTGTTGGCGCTGCCTTTTCCTCTGTGGAGTAAAGGGCTCTTGGAAGGCATTGCAAATACTGTTGGTAGATTTGTCGCGCTTGAGGATGATTTTTCAGTCTATCTTTGATAAAAGAAAGGCAAAAGTGTTGGTTGAACTTGATATCTCCCAGGGCGTGCCAGCAGAAGTGGAAATACTATGTAATGACCGCCTTATCTGTAAAAAAATGGACTATCAAAATGTCCCTTTCCGGTGCAATTGTTGCCATCAGATGGGGCACTTACGATGGTCGTTATGTGCGGGTGCAACACTTTTGGGGCAAAGCAGAGGAAAAAACCTCATGGGAAGCCGAGTCCAAGTCAGGATCCCTTACCCTTTACTCCTTTGTCTGTTAGAATAAAAGACGCTGCTAGAAGCCATTTTGTTTCTCTTACCAGGGCGCTTAGAGCATTGTCCCCCGCCAATGGTGTCTCTTAATGCAAATTTTATCTCTAAATGTGTGTGGCTTTGGAGGGTTAGCCAAGCAAAGAACCCTCCGCTCTCTTTTTCTTTCTCTGGCTCCAGACATGATCCTTATTCAAGAGACTATGTGTAGTACTTACCCTGTCCTCCTAGCTTTCTCCAAGCTCATGCTAGGCCGGGAATTTTGTGCCACCTGTGCTATAGACCTATCTGGAGGTCTGTTAACAGGCTGGAACCCTCTTTCAATGAGGTGTAAGGCTTTTGTAACCGTGGCTGGTATTTTGGTTCATGCTCGCTTTAGGGACTCCTCTTCCACTCTCTCTATTTTGAATTGTTATGGGCCTTATAGGAACAGAGAACCTTTCTGGGAAAAGGTGATTGAAGGAGGCTTACTTCTTTTGCCTAACCTGGTCCTTGCAGGTGACTTAAATTTCACTACTGGTGCAGCTGAAATCTGGGAAAAAAATGCTCTTTTAGACCCCCTTGCTCTCTTCTTTTCTCAACTTATTGCTGATAATGGGCTAGTTGACTTGGCCCCTCCTTGTGCAGGGCCAACATGGAGAAATGGCAAGGCAGGTGATGATGGAATCAGTAAAAGACATGACAGGTTCCTAATATCTTCTTCTTTGGTACCTTCTATGCTCAGACATAGAGTGTGGACTGCCCCTTCTGATGTATTGGACCACTTTCCTGTTTGTTTGGAATGGGGGGGCGTGGCCTTGACTCATAACTATCCTTTCAAATTCAATCATGCCTAGCTCTTGGAGGATGATTTATGTCTCATGGTAAAGGACTTCTGGACCTCATGGGTGTTGGATCCTCATCTTGATGACATGAGAGGCCTAACCCTAAAGCTTAAATCTCTTAAAAAATGTGTCAAGGAGTGGTCTAGGATCAAATCAGCAACTATGAAACGAGAATTGCTTGAAGTGGATTATGAGATCCAATCCCTCCTTGCACCGGATCCCTTCGGTTTACTCTCTGTGGAGGATATGGAAGCTCTGAAAGCCCTAAGGGGCAGAAAGGCAAAGCTACTTGCCCATGAAATCACGACCTGGATGCTAAAAAACATGATTAAGTGGGATGATATGGGAGACGCAAATACGAAGTATTTTCATTCGATTGCATCGAAACGAAGGAATCACAACTACATCTGGGCCCTAAAAGATGAGAATGTTTGGGTGGAAGAGGAGGATAAGCTAAAGAACCTGAGAATTAGATATTTCTCAGAGATGTTCAAGGATGAATTAAAAACTAATATTGTCGACCAGCTGAAGGGGATTCAGTTTTTTCCCTCTTTCTTGTCAAAGGAGGAGATCGATTCCTTTTCTACCATGATTACCCTTAGTGAAGTAGAAGCGGCCCTGAAATCCTTTAAAGGATAAAATCCTAGGGCCTGATGGCTGGCCAGTTGAATTTTTTTTCGGTTTCTTTGATCTTGTGGGGGGTGATCTTGTTGCTATTGTAGAATCTTCCAAGGTCTCTGGAAGGGTGGATAATGCCCTAAATTCCACCTTTATTTCTTTGATTCCAAAAGAAGAAAAGCCTCTATCCTTTAAGGATTTCAGACCTATCCCTCTTTGCAACCTGGTTTACAAATTGATCTCTAAAATTGCAGCGCTAAGGCTTAAACCCTTTCTTGACAAGTCCATTTCACGTGAACAATTTGGCTTTCTGAGACACATGCAGATTGTTGAACCTATTGGAATCACTCAAAAGGCCCTCCATACGCTCAAGACTAAAAAGAACTGTGCCCTAGTTTTGAAGTTGGATCTTGTAAAAGCCTTTGACAGGGTCAATTGAACCTATCTGAGGCTCATTCTTCTACAAATTGGTGTACCCCTGGAAGATGTTAATTGGTTAATGGGCTGTGTAATCTCTGCAAATTTTGCAATTTGGTAAATGGGACCCCATCTCGTTTCTTCACAGCTTCTAGGGGTATTAGGCATGGATGTCCATTATCTCCCTTACTGTTCATTCTGGTCATTGAAGGCCTCAATCTTCTGATTAGAAATGCAAAGGCAAAGGGCAAGATTCGGGGCATTAAAATTTCAGACTCTCTGTATCTGACCCATCTACTTTTGTAGATGATGTCATTCTCTTTGGCATGGGCACTGTGGTGGAATGGATGGCTTTTGATGTCATTCTGGAGACTTTCTGTTTAGCTTCAGGTATGAGTATAAGTTTGGACAAATCTGGGTTTCTTTTCAGTGAATTGGATCAGGGGAATTTACATAGCATTCAGCATTTTATGCCTTACAAAGCTGATCCTATTTAGCTAGGTTTCAAGTACCTGGGCTTCTTTATCAAACCTCTAGGTTATAAGGTTGAAGATTGGTACTGGTTGGTAAAAAATTTCGAAAGAAGGATACAACTCTAGTCTAATAAATATCTCTCTCTAGGAGGTAGGCTAGTGCTCATTCGAGTTGTGCTATCTAGTATGCCAGTGTATTGGTTTGCACTGGTCCCTATCCCGAAGTCTATTCTGAACAAACTTAGAAAGTTGATATTTTCTTTCTTATGGGGCTCCACGGGGGACATAAAACGATATCACCTTATGGACTGGAAATCTCTGTCAAAACCGCTCGAATTTAGAGGCTAGGGTATAAAAAAAATTGATTGGTTCAGTGCTTCCCTAAGACTGAAATCTTTGTAGATGGTTCTTAATGGAACTAATTTACGGTCTCAGGTAATCTCTTCTAAATACCTGAAGAATCAGTCATTGGACAAGTGGCTCAGATCTAAGCTCTTCTTAGTCAGAGGTCCCTCTATCATTTGGAATGGGTTTCTTCACACACTCTCGTGGCTGGGGAGGTATATGGGCTGGCGGGTTGGAAATGGAGGGGATATACATGTGGGATCTGATCCTATTATTGGATCAAAATCTTCTCCATATCTTCCACATGATCTGATTGTATATCTGCAGGATTATGGTATTATGATGCTTTAGCATGCTCAAAACCCATCTACTGACTCTGCATCTTACTTGTTATCCTCAGAGGACCTGGACTTGGGGGGTTCTTGGGCTCACACCTGGAACGACTATGTTGCTGGTCTGGATTATGGGGGTATCAGGCTAAAGGCTTCAGCTGATAAGCTTCTGTGGATATATAATAAGGAGGGGAAGGTGACTGTTGCGCTAGCATACGAGCTTATGGTAAATTCGTTGTTAGCTCCAAAGAAGGATAATTTTGGAGTTCTCCTTTGGCAATGTAAAATTCCGTGGAAAATTAAGTGTTTTATTTGGCTGTTAATAAACTATAAAATCTTAACCTAGGACAACCTTTCCAAAAGAGGTTGGATAGGTCCCAGTAGATGTGGGATCTGTGGGTCTGGTGATGACTCGATTCAACATATTTTTGTGGAATGCAATTTTATTGTATCAGTTTTTTCCAAGATTTGTAATTTCTACAATTGTGAACCACCTGTGCGTGGGTGCGCACTAAGGGACATCTTGGAGCTATGGTTCTTAAAACATACCATACATGTTGTTCATTGCTATGTGTCGTTATTTGTGTACTGGTGTCTATGGTTATGTAGGAACAAGAGTATTTTTGAAGACAAGACGGCCATGATCCTTAATACTCTGCACCAAATTGATTACTTTCTGCACTACTATCCAGTTCCAGGTAAAAAGACAGTCCAAAAATATTGAAATTGCTCCAGTTATGGTATTTCCCTGTGGTTTTTTTAATGGAGCTACTGCAGAGTCGAAGGGTGGGGCAGTGATCTTTATTGCCATCAGTAGTACTCATTCGCTCTCTTTCAAGCTTGGTTGTGGGCCTTCAACAAATACTAGAGAAGAGATTTTGGTGTTGTGGACTCTCTTAGTGGTGGCAAAGATGATGGGTCTTCTATTAAAGAAAATTTATGGTAACTCCTTGGTGGTCATAAACTGGGCCAACTATAAATCGGACTTATCCTCTATTGATCTTGATCATTGGTGTGATAATCTCAGAAATATGATTCTGTGTTCATATGGCATGGACATTAGTCATGTCTACCGGGAGCACAACCAGAGAGAGGACTGCTTATCCAAAGATGACCTGTATTTATCACCCGGTCACTGTTCTTATTCTGAATATGATTATGATACCATGTGTGAGTGGTTCTACTCAGCTCTTTTGAGAGCTGGTGCTAGAGTCTTATACTCCTTTTTTTTTTGGCACTGATTTTTATTTGGCACTGAACTTTTGCCTATTTGATCTTTTTGTTTTGACGGGTGACATATATGGATCAACAACTCTGGTCTCTTCTTGTGCTCCTAGTTTCAGACTGTCACTTTTGTACATCGGTGATCACTTGGGTCTTTGTTGTTAGTCTGCCCATCTCGGATTACTCTTGCAGTCCCTTCTCTTGTATTGGTATTTTTGGTTGGCTGCTTAAGCCTTATCCCTATTACTCTGAAGAGCTCTTGTAATTTCCCGCTAACGGAGGCACTTCTGATGCCCTTTGATTCAATATGAATATCAAGGTCAAGCTTTTTTCTTCTTAAAATAAAGGTGGAGAGTTTTTTAGAATATTTCAAACTATTTTCACAACCTTTTGTTTAATTCTATGTGAAATTTCGGATAAATGATTTGTTGAATTTCAAGGTATTAACGGTATCTTTACAAGAGATACTACTTTTGGTATATTTCAAGGATCTCGGATGTCGCTTGTTAGTTTCTTTACGGTACAATCTTGGTCCCAAACCGCAGGAATTCGACAGGGTCATATTTGCTAAAATGGCAATTCCAGTCGATTTTTCGGTGATCATCAGTCGATGGTCCGGTGATCATCGCAATCGCAATTTCAGTCGATATTTGGGTGATCGTCGAAATTTTTTGGTTATCATCGCAATTTCAGTCAATTTTTTTTTGTGATCTATGAATTTCAGGGTGATCTAGGTAGACCCAATTGACCTGACATTCATTGCATTGGAACCATGTTAGTCAATTAATTAGCATGTACACATTAGGGCTAGGTTTTCTTTAGCTATAGGCCGACTCATCTGTTCCAAGGGTGTAGTAGATTATCTTTTTATGAGATCTATGAACTGTTCGTCATTGATATACTATTTCCATTTTGAGATGAGAATGTCATGGGAAATGCTATCGAAGCAAACTGTTCGTCATTGATATACCATTTCCATTTTGAGATGAGAATGTCATGGGAATTGCTATCGAAGCAGCAAAGCACATCGGCACAAGGTCTCCTCTACATAAGACGGTGCTTTCTTTAGTGCAAAATTTGTAAACTCTATTTACAAGGACCCACATGCAACCACATACAATGAACAATAATGCTGAACAGTGGAACTCACAAGAGCAATGGTAGGTGTAACATTAGTGCTCAGCCTAGGACAAGCAATTTATCAAAAATTCGACTGAAAAGCTGGGGGTTTTAGTTGTCTTTTATCCTACTCGAGTACCTTGTGGTTCTCGACCACCTTCGCTTGTGCATTTCATTACACTACAGTACAAGCTAGGCGCACACTTGCCGATAGAAAAGCCAAATAAATCGGTGCCAAATGCGCAGTCCAACGAGAAAAGATAATGACTCTGGCTGCTATGAATTAGATTCCGTATGTGGTAGTGGTGGTGTCGATGTGGTGCTTAAAAAGAGGATCAAGGGAGAGCTTGATCGAGCCTGATCATTCAAATTCATATGGTATTGAATAACTGATGTGTCCCATCCCCATCCCGAATCTTATGTTGCAGTTTATTAATTAATTTTTTCAGGGTTTACGGCTTCTATCCTTGCCATGGCCTCTTTTCAAATTTCTTAACCATCATACTAACACTAATTTTGTTGTTTATCTTGATAACCCTGGATATTAAACTTGATCGAGCTCAATCCTTCAAACTCATAAGATATTGAATAACTGCTGAATCCCATCTCCAGCGGAAATTTTATATAAGATATTGAATATTTTTTTTTCTTCAGGGTTTACGGCTTCATCCTATATTCTTTCTTTGCCAGTAACAAAACTATTTATACAGCTTATGCTGCTCTTATCATATTTCCTAATCATCATACTAACACTCATTTTTTTTATCCTCCTCTGCTATTACTCATATAACCCTAGATATTAAACTTATCAGGTTCTACTAATGCTCTAATAACCCTAGGTATTTAATTTCAATTGCTCCTTTTTTGTACATTTTATTCGAGTTAAACAAGTGTCTTTCTCCCCTACATTGATGTCCAACCCCTATCACTTATCCATCCACTATTTAAAAAGAAAAATTCTGGACAACCTTTCCAGTATTAGTTTTTGATTCATGGATTGTATTAATTAAAACCATGTCCACTATTTAAAAAAAAAGACTCTGGAGAACCTTTCCAGTATTATTTTTTGAATCATGGATTGTATTAATTAAACCCGTGATGTCCCAACTTCAAGAGGTTCCACCGCTTACTCGAATACCACTAAAGCTAATCCTCAAAGTTAAAAAAATCCTGTCTTGAATAGATTCCCATTGATATCTTTCAAAGGTATGTATAATCCATCCTCCTCTTCCCTCTAAATTACCCATATCTATAATCCGTTAGAGCAAATTCCCTGATTTTTGCAGTAGGATATCATCCATTCATTTGTAAATGAAGTTTTTTCCATATAATTCGTTTTTACTCTTATGATAAGTGGATTTGGATAAGATTTTAGGGCTTGTTCTGATGGGCTTTTGTTTGTATGGCAGTGGATTTCAATCACCTAACCAATCACTGACAACTGTAATATGCAGAGTTGCTTGCTTTTGGAACAATTCAAAACTAGGCAGACAATTACATGGAACAGTTTCATTTTCATTATGAAATAATCAATAGTTTAATGCCCAGAAAAAAGGATCCACAACATAGAACATAGACCTTCATGACAAAGACACTTTTTATGTTACAACAGTGAATAAGTTTGATAATTCTTCCACCTGCAGAAATAGTTGAGGGAAAATAGTATTTCTTGTTCCCATTTGAGGAAGCCAAGTTGTAATGGGATTAGAGCCTGCAGAAATAGTTGAGGGAAAATAGTATTTCTTATTCCCATTTGAGGAAGCCAAGTGGTAATGGGATTAGAGCCTGCAGAAATAGTTGAGGGAAAATAGTATTTCTTTTTCTCATTTGAAGAAGACAAGTAGTAATGGGATTAGAGCCATGGGAGTTGGCGTTCTTGCTCATCATTTCAAACTCGAACACCACATGCCAACACGAATTCAATCATGATAGAGGTAAAGATCGGTTTATTTAACAAAAGACTTAATATCCGCAGTTTCCATAGCCCTTAATGGAAAGTTGCGCTCTCCCGAGAAATTTCAGATTGCACCATGTTCCTTAATTTCTTCACAGTTGTTCTTGAATTTTGTATACTAGTTTACCAAAACACTTTTTACAGTTGTTCTTGTGTACTAGCTCAGCAAAGCACCCTTTGTTTTTTTTTATTTTGTTTTTTTTTATTTGCACATACAGGGCATAGATTTGTTCTTTTGTGGACTTTGCAGTCACATATTTTCACCTTTACTTCAATGGCTCCCCTAACTCTCATTGTGATAAAATTGACCTCCTCTTCCACCTTGCCTTCTGATGGTCCCTGTACCTCTGGGTAGCATGCACACCCAACCTCACTACTTAGGAAGGCCTCACCTTCTACCATTGATGAGCTCCAAGCCACCTGGCTACAACTTATGGCTAATAACCAGTTTAAATCATTATCATTTGAATTATCATCACCAGTAATCTCAACCAGAGTAAATTCCATTTCCTAAAATGATGGAACCGATTGGTATCTCTAACAACAATTTCTCGCCTTACAAAATCTGGAGATAAACTTGGTGGCAATGTTGTAATCACCACGCATACGAAGGTTATTTATCACCCGAATATGTGTCCTTGGGCATGTATTTATAAGCCCAAAAATTAGCAAGCTTTTCGCTGTGGCCATAGAGAACACGTCCCTTATCCTCCTCTTCCACTTCCACATCTTGTAGCAGAAAGTTCATGGTGGGTGCATACCCTGCATCCTTCATCATTTTTCTTACCTTTGCAACATCATCCCCTCTGCCCACAATAGCATAGATGTTTGACAGAAGCGCACAATTTTCAGCATTTTTGGGGTTTAAGAACAAAAAGAAGTTTTTCCACATTCCCTGCTAAATCTATATTTCCATGTATTCTGCAGGCACCTGCCACCAAGTAAAGCTCCCAAAACACACGCATCAGGTTCAAGAGGCATCATGTTGATAAAGTGTTGTGCCTCCTTAGGCATTCAGAGCGACCAAGAAGATCAACCATGCAGGCATAATGCGCCACAATAGGCTTAATGCCATATAATCATGACTCATTCTCCTGAAATATTTCCAGCCTTCATTTACCAAGGTAGTATGGCGTGCCCACGCATAGCATATGCTGAAATTATTGCATCCCACAAAGCCACATCTCTATGAGGAATTATATTAAACACTTGGAGCATCGCCAGTAGCATCCACATAAACAATGTCCCTTGAAATGATGGAAGCATTTGGCATCCCTCACAATAACGTGTAGCCTGCGCGTTAGCCTAAACGTTCGAAGATTTCACCCTTTTCAATTTTACATCTTAAAAAAATATTTAAACTTGCTTAATCTGGGTGCCTTCAAGTATTTGGGTGAGTTGAATCCATTTATGTATTCAAAGAAATGATGTTGTGAATCCATTTATGTATTCAAAGAAATGATGTGAACAACTCAAAATTTTGGATTTAAAAGCAAATTAACAAATTTTCAAAAAAATTCAAAGGAATGATGTGAACAACTCAAAATTTTGGATTTAAAAGAAAATTGGCAAATTCTGTTCAAAAACTTGCCCAACAAACAAAACCATTAAATATTTAGACTTGTTCATCACATATTTCATCCCACAATCTTGAATATGAACTTGATAGTTATGTGGCAGTCATCACAAACCTGAATATTCTTAGAAATTTGGATTTATGTCCCAGGCTTGTGTTGATTAAGCCCAAAAGAAAGGGCAAGCCTTTTATTGTGGCTACAAAGAATCTCTTCGTTCTTCTGTTGCTCAAAATCATGTGGCACAGATTGTCCAACTGGTTGTCCAATAACGTATAGACCTCTTTTGGTTGTCCAACTGCTCTAAAGTTGCATATATTTTCTCTTTCTACAAGCGATATTTGTGAGATTTGTCGCCAACTGTAAATGCATGCACCCTATTTTTTTACTTCAATCCAGCTGCATCTCGGAGTTTTTTCCAATTACTGGTCTTCCACTGTTTTTCTCTCCTTTGCTACATCACCTCATCTGCCAGCTTCAGCATATTTTTGACAGCAGTACATAATTTCCAGCATCGTCAGGTTCTGTCTCAAAAAGCTGTCCTGCCACACATTCTGCTAGTGGAACATTGTGATGAATTTTGCAGGCACCGAGTAAGTATCCACAAACACTAGCGTCTGGCTCAAATGGCATGTATTGTATGAAATCATGTGCCTCATCGAGACGGCCAAACCGGCCTCGAAGATGAACCATGCAAGCATGATGTTCCATTTTGGGG
This sequence comes from Pseudotsuga menziesii, assembly GCA_001517045.1. Lineage (NCBI taxonomy): Eukaryota > Viridiplantae > Streptophyta > Pinopsida > Pinales > Pinaceae > Pseudotsuga > Pseudotsuga menziesii. Next base: position 12,026 of record LPNX010715360.1, on the reverse strand, counting down.
AGAATACCATAATGCCGATTTATTGAATTAAAGTGGTACCACCCTTCCTCAACAAGGCCTGCTGCATGACTACAGGCAGACAGAAGAGGAGTAAAGGTAATATGATTTGGCTGCACTCATGCCTGCTACATTTGTTGAAATAATTGAAGGCAAGCTTCACCATGTCCATGACTATCATAACTAGCAATCATTGTTGTCCATGAAACAACAGTTTGTCTAAAACCCGCCCCCCACACTTGGCATACATGTCTATAGCATCATTTCCTACAAACACATCTGAATCGAAACCTTCTTTTAACTGTAAACCTAGGGATCTCTTTACCCTGTTGTGAGGCTGCTAGATGCACAAAACGAAAGAATGTCAGAGAATGTCATTGAATCATGCTTTGGACAAGACAACTGCAATGGGAGAAGAGTTTCAAGGCATCACAGCAGATACTAATTCTGAGCAAATCTGACAATCATCAAAGTCCAGGAGAGTATATTTCTCTAAGACGTGTGCATTCTCCAAACTTTAACATCTCTTGCGTTTGGGAAAAAGGAAAAGCACGTCATCACAATACCTCTTCCTTGTACATCTGCCATCAATGAATTCCATGAAAACAACTTTCATAGAGACATTTTGTAGAAAACATGGTGTTCTTTCTATATACTTTTATAGTTGGAATACGTCTACCAGCATAAATGCATTTTAACTATGATTCCATCAAGCACTAAGAAAGATCAAATCCTTTTAGGTGAAAATGCTTTTTAGAGTACTAAACTCGAGGAAAGATTTGCAGCTAAGAGGTTTGATCCCTCTAGATGCTTGGTAAAGTCAAAGTTAAGATGGATCTATGATGGTGTGTGAGTTTTTGTGTTTGTGTGTGTGTGTGACACAAATTAACAGATTTCACAGAGGATAAAGAGGTGGTGAGTGGCTTCATCATTAGTGAGAAGTGTTGATTTTTTAACAGCATCAAGATCCATTCTCTAGGAGAATAGAGGCACTTGGTCAATTACCAGGAATTGGATACTAGTTTAGGACTGAAGCTCAACTTGGCGCTGAGAGCATTTCTCTAGGAGAATGGAGGCATTTGGCCAATTACCAGGAATCGGATCTTAGTCTAGGACTGAATCTCAGCCTGGGGATGAGAGCCATTATATAGGAGAATGGAGGTACCTAGTCAATTACCATGGATTGGATATCAGTCTAGGACTGAACCTCAACCTGGAGCTAATAATCATTCTCTAGGAGAATGGAGGCACTTGGTTAATTACCAAATAGTTGACAATGGTCAACTTGATGCAGCCTGGGGCCGAGGCACCTGGTTAGTTACCAGGTCATCACTAGAATCCCTAGATTGGGTCTAGGAAAATGGTGTACTTCTCTCCTTGATCAGTGGGCTATGGGACCTTCTCAAGGGACTGGCCACCCCTTGTTGAAGTACCTAGCACATGACCTTGGTGTTAGTGAGAAGAGAAAGAAGAACAATTAATAATCTTCCTTATTGATGATGATGTACTTTGAGTAGCACGTGTGGACCATGAAAACCAAGAAAAATAGTTAGGACGACTTGTTGTGATTATGGAACCCCTTGAAGGACCAAGATCCCACTATTGAAGGAGTGAGATCCCACTAGTAAAGGACCAAAAGTCCAAGATAAAAGTCAAATTATTTTATGAATGGCTAAAAGTACAAATAAAATATTATAACCCTAACTAAGTGGATTTTATCATTTTTCTTATTCCTAAATCTATGGAATGAACCCTCAATGGATAATTATAAATGAAGAAGCTCTCTCTCATCATGAACTAAATTTTGATCTTCTTCTTGTGTACCAAAAAGATTATTTTTCAGGTTCTATCTCTTCATAGAATTGAAGCAATCTTCGTTGAGCATATTAGTCCTTCCACAGACCTCTTGTGAAAAATTTGGGAAACGTTTGTCAGATTAGTCCTTCCACAGACCTCTTGTGAACCATTTGGGAAACGTTTAGAGCTGTGTCAACATTGTTCTAGCCCTTAAGGCTTAACGCAGGCATTGTTGCAAGTGTTTTGGGCTCCATACAGGTAGGGAAGGTCATGGAAAACCTTGATCAGGGTTAGAACATGCCTCTGGAAGTCACAAGATACTTTCTCAGAGTTTTGCACCCTCCAAACAATCACGTTCTAGCTCCAATCAAGACTGCAGGCATGCTGCAACACGCAGAGAGGGTCACAGATTGGGGACCGCAAGTATGCTAAGCCCCTATGGTATGGCGAAAGGTTCAAGAAGACCATCATTGGATTCCACAAGGGTAACAAGTGGCAACACACTGTATTAAGGCTACAACAGGTCCTATCTCTCTCAATGCAGGCATAAAAGAGCCCTATGGGATACCACATACCTACAGTATTTGATCCAGGGTTGACGTCATCCAATCCAGGGCTTACATCAGCAGGTTCTTCATATTCTATGTTCCATTCATCTTTTGATCCCTTGGTATGTGTGCCCTAAGGGAAAGTGAATTTTGATGTACATGTATGCTCTCTAAATATGCTCATGTAAAACTTAGTCAGCTCATAGTAAGGAAGATTATTCGTTGCTGGGGTTTTTATTCCTTGAAAGGCTTTCCCTAGGGTAAATATCTTGTGTTCTTGTGGATGGTTGACTCTTCTTTGTTGTTGGTTATTTACTATTCAATTTACTGCTGTTATATAATCTCATATTTACAAGTTTTAAAGTTTTCTGAAAGTTAAATAGCCTGTTACCGCTATTAAATTAGATCCATGTTAAAAATTTAATATGGGATCAGAGCTGAGGACTCGAAGAGAGCAGTTTTGAACAGGTTACTATTGCCTACGTAGATCTTGGTAAAGATCTGAGATGTTTTGTAGATCTAAGTTAAGAACCTTGCAGGCTTTAACAGACTTGAAGGGTATGTATAGACGACGTTTCTAATGTTGAGAAAGACTCTTGAAGTACAATCTCCCTTTTGAGTATGATTGTAGGTTCATATTACCTTCAACATATTTTCCTTGGATGGAAAGTGGGAAGATGCAACATGAGTAAGAAGTATGATGAAAATCAAGGAGTAAGAGCCTGAACTAGCTAGATTAAAGTTAGCAATGCAGTTCAAGTGGGTAGGGTTGAAGGAAAATCGGTTCACATTTGATAGTGATCTTAAGGAATGGAATAGTATAGCAAACCCAGAACAAGCAGACAGGGTATTCTCAAAATGAGATTGGTAAGGAACTTCAAGATTCCTCCATCAAGTGTTAATGGTAAGCATAAAGACAGATCAGTGTACATTCACCAGCATTCTTAGTGTACCTGCTAGCATAACAGCTCTAGAACAGGGAAAGCAGCTCCACACCTACTCTATTAATGTTGGATTTAAACCATGGGTAGTTGTGGGAAATACTCTCATTGACATGTATGCCAAGCGTAGAAGCATTGACGAGGCATGCATTGTTTTTAAACAGATGCCTAAACAAGATATGATCTAAATCAATTTAAATTTCAAGATGTGGCATAGGAGAGTTAACCAATGACTTAAAGGTTGTAGATGCTAGTGGCTTTGCCATTTATATGGCCTCACTTTTAAGGAGCTGCTTGTAAAGGACGACTGCTTGGTTGATGATGCATGATATTTCATAATTAAAGGGCACAGAAAGACATTTGTTTCCCAAAAGGAATACTGTACCAATTGGACTTGGATATTAGTTCCAGTGGTGCTGCTATTTTTATGTCTTAGATGTGACATCAGATAAAGAGATGATGGAATTGGTAGGTTGTGGACTTGATGATCCCTTGAAGAGATATGCCAAATATCACTAGCAATCCCAAAAGGTTTGACTCAGGTATGTTTTCTTGTGATAAGTAAGAATCCTACTTAACTCTTCATGTGTTTAGATCTTTACTTGTGTATCTTCTCATCACGACCAGTAGTAATCAACATGATCATGATACCTTCTAGCTTGATCATTTTACTGTGTGAGTTTGCACTCTAAAGAGTTTCGTGATTCATTGAACAATGTGAACAAAGTATGCAAGAGTAAAGAAGCTTAGATACCTGAGTAGCTACACTAGAGTACATCTATGTATGGAATGATCATGACCGCATGTGTTAAAGATTCTCATATCTAGAATTTATAGATTCTCATATCTAGAATCATGATGTTTTGATCTCATTAATATTATACTAATGAAAGTGTGATGATGCATGAGGATGATATGATGATGGTTCCCATGCACACTTAAGAAGTGCATGTCCGATGGAATGACAATCTCAAGACACACACTGTGACTTTTGCATAAGGGCAGATATTAAGAGGGAGGACTCTTTATCCCAATTCGATTGACTCTTTAATTTGTCATGGTGTAACATATTTTGATGTGTATATGACATTTAGATAATTGCCTAGTGATCGATATTTGGATGGATGGTAAGACTATGTCATTATGTGAAATTGATATTGCATTAAAATATGTTTTGGTTTATTTTTGACTTGTAGGAAAAATCCCATAAGAGGAGGTTGATATGACTTGTTCTAGAAGACAAGAAGTCAACTAGATGGCAGATCTGATTGATGTTCAGAGTTGGATGCATGGTTCAGAGGAATCCATGTGCTCAGACTTAGAGGGAGCAGGAGGTTCTACGGGATGTAGGATCAATTATTCTAAATGTTCATTCTCCGAAGTGTCTAAATGATAGAGTTAGTCAATTCAGTGGACTTGCTTAAAGAAGATCACCTAATTAAATGTTGAGCTGCCTCGGAGGTACTTTGGTCTTATAACTCAATTGGGCCACCTCATTAAAGTATAGTATTCCACTTATGAGGAGGCAATCAGTCAACATGTTTTTAGCTTGGGGTTTCTCCCAAAAGGAAGGTATAGATTATGATGAATTTTTTTGCTCAAGTTGCTAGATACACCTCTATCATAATAGTTATATTCCTCACTGCAATTTTGGGATGGAAAATTCACCAGATGAATGTGACAACAACCTTCCTTAATGGAGAAGTTGAAGGAGAAGTCTACTTAGAGAAACTAGAAGGTTTTGTGATTCATGGGAGGGAATATCATGTTTGCAAGCTGAAGAAAGCCTTATAGGGGCTTAAGCAGGATCCAAGTGTCTGGTATGCAAGAATTGACAGTTATCTTCACGGTTTGGGTTTCACCAAGAGTGTTGCTGACTCCAACCTATATTTCAAGGTTGTCCAGAACCATCACTTGATCTTGGTCTTATATGTGATGACTTGTTCCTTACTGGAGAGGAACAACTGATAGCTCAGTGTAAGAGGGAGCTCACTTCAGAATTTGAGATGAAGGATATGGGTCTTATGCACTATTTTCTTGGTCTAGAGGTATGGAAAAGGCCAGATGAGATCTTCCTTTCATAAGGGAAGTATGTAGTTTATATATTGTGAAGGTTTGGGATGCAATATTGCAATCCCATGAGCACACCTATGACTTCAAGCTTGAAGAAGCTACATGATTCAGCCTCTTGTTCAAAGACAATGGATACTATCTTGTATCGTTTGCTTATTAGATCATTGATGTATTTGGTACATACTAGACCAGACATATGTTATGCAGTGAGTGCATTGAGTGAATTTATGTCTGAGCCTAAGAACATATATTGGATAGCTGCAAAACATGTGCTTAGATCTCTACGAGGAACTATTCCGTATGGGATCAATTATACGCCCAACAATGGAGTGATATTACTTGGTTATGCTGACTCTGATTGGGAAGGCAGTGCAATGGACTAGAAAAGCACATTTGGATATTGTTTTAGTATAGGATCAACCATGATCTCCTGGTTTAGCAGGAAACATGGTTCCATAGCTTAGAGTACAACATAAATATATTACTACCAGTGATGCTTGCCAAGAAGCAGTGTGGATTAGGAAGATTTTTTTTATTTGCTCGGTGGAAATCTTAAGTCAACCATTATCCATTGCGATAACCAGAGTTGCATGAAGCTTTCAAAGAATCCAATGTTTCATGATAGGTCGAAACACATTGATATGAGGCATCACTTCATAAGAGATATGGTCTATAGAGGTTCCATGAGACTTCAATACATTTATACAGATGAGAAAATTGCAAACGTGTTTACCAAGCCTCTATCATTGATGAAGTGTGTGTACTTTCGATACAGGTTTGGTATTGCAAAGAATGCCTCTCTCAATGAGAGGGATTGTTGATTTTTAAGAAGCATCGAGATCCATTCTCTAGGAGAATGGAGGCACCTAGTTAGTTACTAGGAATTGGATACCGGTCTATGACTGAAGTTCAACCTGGGGCTGAGAGCCATTCTCTAGGAGAATGGACGCACCTGGTCAATTATCAAGAATTTTGGATACAAGTCTAGGATTGAAGCTCATCTTGGGGTTGAGAGCCATTTTCTAGAAGAATGGGGCACCTGGTCAGTTACTAGGGATTGGTTACCAGTTTAGGACTGAATCTCAACCTGGGGCTGAGAGCCATTCTGTAGGAGAATGGAGGTACTTGGTTAGTTACTAAGTACTTAGCATTGGTAAACTTGATGTATCCTGGGGATGAGGCACTTGGTTAGTTACCAGATTATCACTAGAATCCCTAGATTGGGTCTAGGAAAGTGGTGTACTTATCTCATTAATCAGTGGGCTATGTGACCTTCTTAAGGGACTGGCCACCCCTTGTTGAAGTACCTAGAGCATGACCTTGGTGTTAGTGAGGAGATCAAGAAGAACAAAGAACATTCTTCCTTATTCATGATAATGTAATTTGAGTTGGCACGTGTGGACCATGAAGACCAAGAAAAATGCTTAATATTACTTGTTATGATTATGGAACCCCTTGAATGACCAAGAGCCCACTAGTAAAGGACCAAAATTCCAAGATAAAAGTCAAATTATTTTATGAAGGGCTAAAAGTACAAATAAAATATTATAACCCTAACTAAGTGGATTTTATCATTTTGTTTATTCCTAAATCTATAGAATGAACCCTTAATAGAGAATTATAAATGAAGAAGTTCTCTCTCATCATAAACATAATTTTGATATTCTTCTTGTCTGCCAAAAACATTATTTTTCTGGTTCTGTCTCTTCATAGCATTGGAGCAATCTTTGTTGAGCAGCTTAGTCCTTCCACAGACCTCTCGCAGACCATTTGGGAATTTTTTAGGGCCATGTCAACATTGTTCTAGCCCTTGAGACCTAATGCAGGCATTCTTGCAAGTGTTTTGGGCTCCATATAGGTAGGGAAGGTCACGACTAACCTTGATCAGGGTTACAACATACCTTTGCAACTCACGTTATACTTCCTCAAATATTTGCACCCTCAAAACAATCACGTTCTAACTCTGATGAAGACTTTAGGCATGCTATAGTAGGCAAAGAGGGCCATGGACTAGGCACTGTAGGTATATTACTAAGACCCTAAAGGATTATGAAATTAAGGATAAAGTCGTAAAAGGGTTGACGACATGTTCAAGAAGACAAGTTTTGGATTCCACAAGGGTTACAAGTGGAAATGTATTGTATTAGGAATACAACATGTCGTATATCTCTCAATGTAGGCATAAAAGAGCCCTAAGGGCTAAAATAGACCTACAGTACTTGATCTAGGGATGACATCATCCAATCCAAGGCTCACATCAATAGGTTATTCATCTTCTATGTTACCTTGAGGTCTGGTCCATTCATCTTTTGATCCCTTGGTATGTGTGCCCTAAGGGCAAGTGAATTTTGATGTACAAGTATGCTCTCTAAATATCCTCATGTAAAAATAAATCATCTCATTTTAAGGAAGATTATTCGTTGCTGGGGTCTTTATTCCTTGAAAGGTTTTTCGAAGGGTAAAAATCTTGTGTTCTTTTGGATGGTTGGCTCTTCTACACTGTTGGTTATTTACTATTATTACATAATCTTAGATTTACAAGTTTTAAAGTCTGCTAAAATTTAATTAGACTGTTACTTCTATCCAATCATATCCATGTTAAAAATTTAACAAGACACCAATGAGGGAAAAAGCTTGGAAGCATAGAAAATGTGAACCATATTCTTTGTTCAATCCATTATAAACTTGTAGCAGGTCATTATACACCTCCATATACAAGTTATTTCACATGAGTCTTTTTTGCACTCAAATAGAATTTTTATTTACTTTAGTATCACACTTTATTTATTTATATGTATACATATAAGTTAAGAATAAATAAATAGAAATATCCTTTCATAAATTTATCCACGTAAATTTGATTATTATTAAATCAAATATGACAATTTAACAAATAAACATATATAAGTGTTAAATAAAGATATATAAATAGGTGATAATTCATTTGCTGGATTCATGCAATCATTGATGGAGTCCACATAATTAATAGGATATTAAAGCTACATGCATGCATCCATTCAGTTATTAAAGTTTGATTTTGATTATATATATGAGAATAGATAAAAAAAATTAGGTTTGAATTAAATGAAATTTTAAATTGAAATCTCCTTTTACATATATTTATATAGATTTGTTCTACATATACTTATGAAAAGATTTATTTACTTATGTAAGGCACTTCTATAAATTCAAATAGAGAGCTTTATGATGCCTTAGTGTAATTTAAAACTAAAATTTGATATATATTCATAAAAATGTGTTTTTATATTGTAGTCAATTTAAACTTGGAGCCGACATGTGTTTGATTTATATTTTTTTTTATATTTATTCTCTTGAAACAGCATGTCCTTGATTTTATATTTTCCTGTTTTTAGGAAAATAGGATCACAAAGCAATAACAATAAACAAGATGCAAATATAAATCACACTAACACATTACAAGAGAGACACCAATATAACGTGGTTCACCCAAGATAGACTATGTCCACACATAAATTGTCAGTCTTTTTATTAGTATACCATCCAGCAAAATAAATGGATACAACCTGCAACAAACCCCCGATGCACCTCCTCTTCACTCTCTCATAATCAAAGAGATTGTTTTACAATGCTACAATAAAACACACAATTGTATTACAATGCTTTCATTTTATAGGGGAACTACCATGGGAAAATACCACCGGCCACCCAATACCATGGTCCTGTAAACTATTGGCCAACAAACATCCCAAAAAATTTATTTCGGGGGATTCACTCTCAAACCCCCTTTCTCTGGGGGATTCCCCAAGACCCCCACCGAGGGCTTGCTAGCCCCCGAACTCCTCAACTAGGGAGAACACCCCCCCCGAACCCTCGTGGGGTGACATTGTCTCCCCGCACCTCCCTGTTGGGATGAGTGTGCAGTAAAAATGGGGTACAAACATGACTGGACAATAACATATCTGAATCAGGAAGATGAGGCTCCCTAACCAACAATCTCCCACTTGGAGACTGATCACAATAACTCCACTGCTGTTGCACTTGTTGGACTATGCTCTAAACCTTAGACTTGGAAATATTTTTGTCTTCACCTTCATGCTTGAAGGCCAACTGAAACTAAGCAGGAGCTCAATTTCTCTTTGGTTACTACCTTTGTCAACATGTTTGCAAGATTATGGCTAGTGTGTATCTTTTCCAACTTCAACAGTTCATCTTCCATAACTAATCGTATGAAATGGTACTTGAGATGTATATGTTTAGTCTTTGAATGGAATGATGATTTGTTTTCAAGATGAATGGCACTCTAGCTATCACTGTAAAACCTATTACTCTCCTGCTTCTTACCCAATTCCTCCATGAACCTCTACAAACCAAATCATCTCTTTACTAGCCTTTGTAGTAGCAACATACTCTGCTTTTGTTGTTGAAACTACAACAACCTTTTGCAATTTCAAAATCTAACTTACTCTTGTTCCACCTCCAATAAAAACATACCCTGTCATGTTCCTCTTGGTGTCGTTATCACCTACCATATCTGCATCAACATATCCTTGTAGAAAAGTGTCTAAACCTCCAAAACACAATGCATGAGAAGTGGTACCTCTCAAATACATGATAATGGATTGTATTTCCCTCCAATGCTATTTACCTGGATTGTTCATATACCTGCTTACAAATCCCACTGCATGTGCAATATCTGGTCTTGTGCATACCATGGCATTCATCAAGCAGCCAACTGCTGATGAATAGGGAACCTTGGACATGTATTCTATCTCCTCCCATGTCTTGGGACACATCTTCTTGGTTTGAAATGAATGGCCAAAGGTGTACTAACTGGTTTTTCATTATGCATTATAAACCTCTCCAACATGTTTTCTATGTACTCACCCTGAGACAATGTCAATTTGCGTTTTTTTGTCTTTTGTTATTCTCATACCAAGGATTTGTTTTGTAGCACCCAAATCCTTCATCGCAAATGATTTAGCTAGTTCCATTTTGAGCACATTTATATCCTACATGTTAGAACCTGCCTTAAGCATGTCATCCACATATAATAACAAGATAATATATCTTCCATTAACTAGCCTCTTGAAATAAACACAAATTTTCGAGTGCATAAACTAGACACAAATTTTCCCTTTGTTTAAATGCTTGCAAGATATGGAATAATGTAAATACTAGTATATCAAACAACTATTTTTTTTAATGCATGATGATTTGATAAAATTATATATTGTTAAAACTGTGTAGTACTTTACATACCACAAAAATGTGTTTGGCTTGGAGCATCATGAATTAATCATCGATTATTCTAGGGAATTGAAATTATTTTTCCCCACTAGTTTAGAGATGTCGCACATAGTGATGGCAGCCCATAATTTTCTAAGTTCATCAATAAGAGTATAATATATATATATATATATATATATATATATATATATATATATATATTTGAAATTATACATATTTATTATCTTATACACATAATAAATTATGAAACATACAAGACAAATGAAACATTATTCTGAACAAATACATCGAACAATAATTGCTAACAATATGTGCTCTCTTTATTGACATCCAAAGAGAAATGTTATTGTTTATAACAAAAATAAGCCACAAGATACATTTACATGAG
>LPNX010715336.1:107943-129713 GCA_001517045.1 Pseudotsuga menziesii | reverse complement strand
CATGCCACGATGTTCCGATCGGAAGGATCAATTATGTAAACAATTCATGTCAAGTCATAGTGGGTAACCCTCCAATTGTCTAAGGGTTAAAGTCCCCGTAGTTCCGGGGCACTAGGGTTATTAGACTCTCCTAGTATAGGTCATCCCTAATAGGGTTTTAGTCATGTCAGGATTAGTATAAATAGAGAACTGGAGTCTCTATTTATCACACAAGTCATCCACACTCAAGTATAGGGTATAGTTGAGGAAGGAGAATACACTGGGGCTAGACAAGAAGAAGATTACTGCTGTTGGGAGATCACTTACTATTTTTGGTCTTTTACTGTTTTGGTGCTGATTCTATCTCTGAGGAAGTTGCGGGGTTTTTTCCTTTATGGTTTCCCCGAGGAAAAACACTGTGTTCATTGTCTCTTGTGCTTTATTGTTGTACTTGTTATTCTCTCAGTTAAAGATTCTAATAATGCTAGCTCAATGTTGAAAAACTAACATGGTATCAGAGCTAACCTGAGAAGAAGACACTGTGCAGTTGCGGGAACTAGGGATTCCTAGTTTGTGGATCTTCCTCCACAAATTTTCAGCAAAATTAAGGTGGAATAACTCTCCTCCTTAGGACGCATCTTTCTGTCGAAGCAGAATCCAATTCCGAGGTTTTTTAGTTTTGGACCCATCACTGCTGCTGGAAATTAGGGCTTTTCACAGAAGAGGAATTTTTCAGTGAGCCCAGGTTTGAACTGATCTCCTCCCCAAAATCGAAGTTAGGGACAAATTTCAAAGCATTTGGGTGAACAGAACTCTGGAAAAGCAAAACCCTAATTTTCTCCTGAACTAGCTCTGCAGGATTTCAGCTCAAGTCTCAGATCCGACATTTTGACCTGTTAAGATCTAAGATCTCTTGTATTTCCATTTGAGATTCTCATTTTAAGATGTCTCATCATACCAAGCTTGATGAAAATCTTGAGGGAGCTAATAACTTCCGAGCCTGGAAGTATAGGATCTCCCTGGTCCTGGAAGAGAATTAATTAGACTCCTACATCCATGAGGAGGTTCCAGTTCCAGAGGGAGATGAGGAAAAGGCCTTACACAAGAAGAAGATGGTTATGGAAAAGAGGATCATTACTGATTCTATCAAGGATCACCTTATCCCACAGGTGTCCTCTCTCAAGACACCTAAATCTATGTTTGATGCCCTAACCATGTTGTTTGAAGGGAAGAACATAAACTGGAAGATGAATCTGAGGAATCAACTAAAGAATGTGAAGATTCAGAATGCAGAGACTATCCAGTCCTACTTCACAAGGGTTTCTCAGATCAAGGAACAATTAGAAGCTATTGATGAAGAAGTGGAAAATGTAGAGATTGTGATGACTACTTTGAATGGCCTTCCTAGGTCATGGGATTCTTTCATCCAAGGAATATGTGCTAGAAAGAAGTTAGTCAAGTTCAGTAGACTATGGGAAGAATGCTCTCAAGAATAAGCTCAGATAGCAGCTTGAGAAGAGAAGATGGGAAGTGAAGATCAAGCCCTCATAGTTCACTCCAAGAAGGGAAGAAGAAATGCTCATTACTCCAAAGGTAAGAACTCTCATTCTAACAATAAAAGAGACCTATCTAGATTGAGATGTTATACATGTGATGAAATAGGACACTTTGAAAAAGACTTCCCTAAGAGCAAGAATCACTCTCATAAGAAGAAGGGGAACAAAAGAAGACATCATGCTCATGCTGCAGAGGATGATGAACCATCCAAGAAGAGATCCAGGTATGAAAGTGAAGATTCTTCAAGCGAGGATGAATATGTTTTGATTTCCTCTCTCATAGGTAACATTACTCATGGTAGTGATGATTGGCTTATAGATAGTGGGGCTTCTAAACATATGACTGGATTCAAGGAATCATTTGTGAATCTCTCAAAACATGAATCACCTCAGAAGGTGAAGCTAGGAGATGACTACCAATATCAAATAAAAGGTAGTGGGGAATCTTCATATAAACTAGACTCTGGTAAATCTCTAACAATGAAGGAAGTATTGTTTGTACCAGGACTCAATAATAACCTCCTCTCCATATCAACATTATATGCAAAAGGAATGCGAGTGGCATACATAGATGGTCAAGTCATTATGTGGCCTAGAGGAAAGACTATCGATGATGCGGTAGTAATTGGAGAACAAGAAACAGGATTGTACAAATTGAAGGGCCATATAGAACAAGCAATGGTCCATGATACAGTAGAGCCAAGTGAACTTTGGCATAGAAGGCTTTCACATGTGCATTACAGAGCACTACCTATTGCAAGCAAAGCTGTTGAAGGTCTTCTAGAAATCCAAGCAAAACATGATGGGGTCTGAAAGATGTGCGAAGGGAAAGAACACAAAGAAGACATTTCCAAGTAGTGAAAGCAAAGCAAAAGGAATCTTGGAAATCATCCACTCCGATGTATCTGGTCCTATGTCATCAAGCTCACTAAGCGGGTATGCATATTATGTTTCTTTTATTGATGATTTTTCTAGGAAGACATGGATTTACTTCATGAAGAATAAAGATGAAGTGTTTAGCAAGTTCAAGGAATTCAAAGGCTTGATCGAGAACCATACTGAAAAGAAGATCAAGACTTTTTGATCAGACAATGGCAGAGAATTCACTTCAAATGAATTCAAGAGGCTATGCAAAGACTCAGGGATTAAGAGGGAGTTGTCCACTCATAATCCACAACAGAATGGGGTTGCAGAAAGGAAGAATAGAACTATCATGGAAGCTGCAAAATCAATGCTCCATGATCAATACCTTCCTATGCATCTTTGGGCTAAAGCTGCCAGAACAGCAGTGTATGTACAGAACCGTACTCCACATAGAGTACTCGAGAACAAGACTCCCGAAGAAGTCTTCTCTGGCAAAAGACTAGAAGTTAGCCATCTTAGAATATTCGGCTATCCAGTGTAAATACACATCCCAAAGGAGAAAAGGACAAAATTAGATCCTTCAGGAAAGAAGGGTATATTCGTAGGATACTCTGAAAGCTCGAAGGCTTATAGAATCTATTTCCCAGGATAGAAGAAGATTGACATCAACAGGGATGTGACATTTGATGAAGACACAGCTTACAACAAATCCAGAAAGATACCTGCTGAAGAACCTGAAGAAGTAGAAGCAGAAGCACCCAGAATTCATGATACAGCCATGAATGAAGAAGCTTAGGAAGAAGATTGAGAATTTGAAGAACCACAAAGACCTGTAGATCCACCTCTGGAGAAGAATCCTCATAAGAGGAAACCTGCTTGGGTATGAAAACTTATCCAAGGTGCGGAAAGATACGGGGCTCACAAAGAAAATCACAGAGAAAGAAAGAGGACCAGATCCTGCTCCTGGTATGTAGCTTTACTATGTGATTCATTGATAAAGAACCTTCTAGTTATGAAGAAGCGGCAAAACGGAAAGAATGGAAGGATGCTATGATCGAAGAATACCAATCGATCATGAAGAATGATGTTTTGGATGTTGTCCCAAAACCAAAAGGGAAGTCAGTTGTAACTTCCAAATGGATCTACAAGATCAAGCATGCTGCAGATGGTAGCATTGAAAAATACAAAGCAAGATTTGTGGCTCGGGGTTTCTCTTAGAAAGAAGGAATAGACTATGAAGAAACCTTTGCACCTGTAGCTAGGTACACTTCCATCAGATCAGTGCTTGCTCTGGCTGCAGTGATGAAATGGAAGCTACACCAGATGGATGTCAAGACTGCTTTCTTGAATGGTGTAGTGGAAGAGGAAGTGTATGTAGAACAGCCACTCGGTTTTGAGACACATGACAGAGAGTCTCATGTATGCAGATTGAAGAAAGCCTTGTACGATTTGAAATAGGCACCCAGGACCTAGTACGGAAAAATTGACAGCTTTCTATCCAGTTTGGGCTTTACCAAGAGTAAAGCAGACTCCAACCTTTACTGCAAGGTTGAGGATGGAAACCCAGTGATGTTTCTACTATATGTAGATGATATATTTGTGACAGGTATGGATGGGTTGATTGTTGATACGAAGAGAAAGATTGCTGCTGAGTTCAAGATGAAGGACTTGGGGATGATGCATTACTTTCTATGGAAGTGTGGCAGAGTACAGATGGAATCTTCCTTGGACAAGGGAAGTATGTAGTAGAGATCCTAAAGAGGTTTGGGATTATGGACTGCAAGACTATGGCCACACTTATGGCATCGAACCTGAAGCTATTGAGTGATGCTTCATCAAAGTTGGTTGATGCTACGATGTATCATCAGATGATTGGGTCATTGATGTACTTGACGAACATGAGACCAGACATTTGCTTTGCTGTGAACACCTTGAGCCAGTGCTTGACAGATCCAAGAAATGTTCACTTGATTGCTACAAAGCATATTCTGAGGTACCTAAAGGGTATAGTTGATTATGGGATCAAGTACGATGCGAATCAAAAGATTAACCTAGAGGGTTATGTTGATTCAGATTGGGCAGGCAGTGCCATTGATAGGAAGAGCACTTCAAGGTGTTGCTTCAGTATGGGATTAGGTGTGATCTCTTAGTTTAGCAGGAAGCAATCCTGTGTGGCACTGAGTACAGCTAAAGTAGAGTATGTCGCAGCTTGTTCAGCTAGTTGTGAGGCAGTATGGTTGCAGAAGCTACTATCTGATTTATTTGATCTCCAGTTGGATGCTACTTGTATAAATTGTAACAACCAGAGTTGCGTGAAGTTGTCATAGAATCCAGTGTTCCATGAAAAGTCGAAGCATATCGAGATCAAGTATCACTATATCATGGATATGGTGCAGAAGGGAGCAGTGAAGCTCTAGTATGTTGTGATGGAGGAACAGATAGCTGATGTATTGACGAAGCCATTGGCTAGAGTGAAGTTTGAGTACTTCAGGGAGAATCTTGGTGTTCTCCATATCGAGGTTTCCTCCAAGGGAAAGTGATGAGTCCCATAGCCATTCTGACATGGTGAGAGGATTGGTTCCTTCCATGGTCAGATGTAAGGGCTAAGCCATTCTGTCATGCTGAGAGGATTGGTTACTTCCATGACAGATATGAGTGCTGAGATCCATAGCCATTCTGACGAGCAGGTCAGATATAAGGGCTGAGCCATTCTGTCATGGTGAGAGGATTGGTTCCTTCCATGACAGATGTGAGTGCTAATCCATTCTGATATGACTATAGGATTGGTTCCTACATGATCAGATATAAGGGCTATTTCCATTCTTGGAATGGAGCTGCCTGGTGAGGTACCAGGAAAACGCAGTTTATGATTGAGGGCCATTTTGATATGACTGTGAGATTTGTTCTCACATGATTAGATATGAGTGCTAAGACATTCTAACTTAGTGTTAGATATAAGGTCTACCTCCATTCTTTGAATGGAGCTACCTGGTGAGGTACCAGGGATCCTCAGTCTAGGACTGAGAGCCTTTCTAATGTGACTGAGGGATGTGTTCCCACGTACTCAGATGTAAGTGTAGTGGCATTTCCATAGATGATAGTAGTTTGGGTTCCTATCATGCTGGTGGTTGTAAGTGCTGATCCTTTTCACATATGATAATAGTTTGGGTTCCTATCATGCTAGTGATCATGACAGCATATTTATACACGAAAGAAAATCAGGTTAGCAAATTGCACTCTCAAAACAACTATGAGAATAATTATACTTAAAAAAATTCCAACACAATCACCTGACACTGAAAATATAATGGAAAATAAACAATTTCCATAAAAATTAATGAGGAGAGATGAGAAATTAGTTAAATGTGATAGGTTTAACAAGTATACATTAAACCCAAAGGTCCAAAGAGATTAAAAATAAATGTTATTTTGCATTGAAGAACTTTGTTTTGGGTGAAGTCCAACAATTTTGAATGAAATATGCAGGGCTTATTACTTTGTTAAATTTTGATGTTATGACATTTTATAATAAGACACAGTAAGAATGTAAATAGCAGTTAAGCTGCGGGATTTTTTTGGTACAATTTTATTTATAGCTGTAGGCTTTATATCTATTTTTATGGTGTAAAACTGTGTGATATGTTTGGTCTTCCTGAACCATGGGAAGTGGGTTGAAAGAAATCACAATTGAACCTAATGCGTCTGCATTATTTATGTACCATTTTCACCTAATAATTTCACGTTACAACTGATTACTAATATAGAAAAAAACTCATGTTGCAAACCTCTCAACACTAAGAGATATGGGATTTAGAGTTAGTTTAACGATTGCAATAGGATAATTCCCAAATGGTTATTTCTGAATACATAATAACATTGTGATAATATCAAGATAACAATTTTTTGAAATATCTTTTCCCATATAAACATAGAACTGATCGGAGAGGCTGTAAGTACCTTATTTGTAAATGTATTAGTATATACTTGTTATTTTCTCTCATGTATATTCCCTTCAATTCTCTCATATTTTCTCTTGTCCTCTGTGTTTGTTTTACTTATTTCTCCTCTAAATGGAAATTCGGTGCCTATTAGATTTATGTTTGAAACCTAAGCTTTGTTGTGGATTTAGGTTTCGTCCCTAATATTTGTTGTGGGGTTTAAACATCAATAACCTTGATGACCGCAATAACCACTTAAGTGTTCAAAGTCATCCTTCACCTCATCTAAATATTTCATAACTTGTGCATAGAGTTTTTAAAATTCAATGTAATAGCACAAGTTATTTATTATTTTGGGAATATAATCATTAACACTTCCCATATGTTATTCTTAATGGCCTCCATATTCTTTTTCATTTTGATATGTTCCAAGGTATCTTCATTATTTTCCTACCATGTGTGCATGTCCTAAATGTTGTCCAATTATAATTTTACATTTGCTAGGTTTTTCAATGCATCATTTAGATTCTAGCCCTACTTGTTCCAACTTTATTTCGTCTTATCTACCATGCTTATGAGCTAGTGGCTTATTTTGTAACCTCCTTATGCTTAGCCTTGCAATATCCCACCCCTTTTAGAAACTATATTATTTTATGTTGTATCCCAAGAGTGTCTAAGTATCCCACATCTAATATTATGATGTTAGGAGGGGTGACCTCAATCCTTTTTCTATGAAATCCTTGACCTTCAATATTTTTCTTTCTTCCTAGACTTCATCTAGTTGTGCTATCAATGCAACATCTATTTTAGCCATTTCCAATGAGCTTATTTTATCAACCAATTATTGAATGAGTTCCTAGAAACCTTGAAACAATTTCTACAGGGAATCCATTAGATCTTGGGAAATTTTCCACTTGTAGTTTATGGATGGCTCTCTTAAGTACATTCATAGTAAACACTACTATCAGTGTGATAGTATCCTCCTCATTCATCCAATTTGGAAAGGTTGTGTACACTAATATAATACGCCATAAAATTTTCACTTGAGGATGAGTGTATAGTGTCTCATAGTGGGAGACCCATGCCACACTTATGAGTAAAAATGATTAGATATTTCACCTCAATGGTATGAATCCCCTATTGGAACTGTGCTCCCGCTGGAACTATGCCTCGACTGGAACTCTGCCCTAGCTGGAACTCTTCCCGGGCTGGATCTCTGCTCAAACCTGTAACTCTACCTTAGCTGGATCTCTGCCCTGACATGGAACCCTGCCATGAGTGGAACTTTTCCCCGCTGGAACTATGCCCTGAATGGAACCTTTCCCCTGGATGGAACTCTACCTCCTTGACAATCCAAATATCTAAATATTTGCTAGGTCAATAACTCTATAGGAAGTGCGTTCAATAATGCATGAACTTTATAGGAAGGAACTCTTCCCCCATAGGAACCCTGCCTAGATATAGAACTAAGAAGTAAGAATTGATTTTTGAAACTTCCAGCAAGTGTGTATAGGCTTGGTGGATGTGATGTATCCATCTTTGGGCTCTCATGTAGAGTTACATGAATTTGACCCCCCAATGCATAAATCTCATTGGGTCTCATTGAACAAAACCCTAGCTTCTCACATCGGTAGGTAAATCAAGCTTAGGGCCATGGCATTGGATGGGAGATGGGTGTCTTCCTTGAACCCTCATGTCCTGGACCCAACAAAATGAACAGTTTGTATATCTGAGTCCTTAATTGCATCTTATGGAAAGTTTTCAATTACATCCAAGAGTCATTTAAGGACACATGTTAATTTGGTCCAGATGTGTAGAACCAAAACTTAGCAACATAATTGAGTTATGTAGCTTCCAGCAAGTGTGTATAGGCTAGGTGGATGTGATGAAGCCATCCATGAGCTCTCATGGAAGAGTTTTATGAATTTCACTCCTCGTTGCAAAATTTGCATTGGGTTTCATTGAACGAAACCGCAAGTTCTCAAATCGCTAAGTAAAGCAAGCTTGGGGACATGGAACTAGATGGGTGAGGGGTGCCTTAGCTAAATACCTATGCAAAAAACCCAACTCAATCAATATTTTATTGATTCGATTCTTGAATTGCATTTTAGGATGAGTTGTATCTCTCAACCAATAACCAATCAAAGGAGACATGTTGATTTAGTCCAATTGCATGGACAATGCATGAACTTTATCGAAAGGAATTCTTTCCTCATAGGAACCCTACCCTGATTGGAACTATACCTTGGCTGGAACTATGCCTCGGTTGGAACTCCACCCCAGCTGGAACTATGCCCCAGTTGGAACTCTACCCTCAATGGAACTCTGCCTTGACTGGAACTTTGCCCTGCTGGAACTCTGCCCCGATTGGAACCTTGTCCCTGGATGGAACTATACCTCCTTGAGAATCCAATATCTAAATATCTACTAGCTAAATAACTGTATAGGAAGTACGTTCGATAATGCATGCTTTATCAGAAAGTACTCTTCCCTCACAAGAACCCTGCCCTAGATGGAACTGTGCCCCAGCTGGAACTGTGCCCCAGCTGAAACTGTGCCCCGCTGGATATCTAAATATCTAAATATCTGCTAGCTAAATAATTCTGTTAATACTAAGTGCTTATATCCCCAATGACCTGACTGAAGGGGACCATCACTCTCTGCAAATTCATATATTTCTAATCCAACACTCTTCAAAATGTCCTTGAGGTGTGTTTATAAGGCTATTGCTCTTTATTCCATCATTATTTCGTATGGTAATTTGTTATTGATGAAATATCATTTTATTGCTATAAACTTTGAATTATGAAGACTAGTGCTAACGCTAATGTTTAAAATATACCATTCTTTTTGTGCATGGTTTTGTTTGGTTAGAGGAATTAATTATAAGCACATTTTTTAATAAGATGGCCACTTTACATGTTTTTATTCTATATAAACATTTGAAGCAATGAATCTTAGGGATGTGGTGCATCACATGTACTAAGTGCATTATTGGGTAACCATTTCAGGAGGATCTAACTTATAAAGTAATCAAGGACAGTAATGGTTGCAACATCTTCTGTTGCTTGGCTAGTGAATGTAATGGTTTGCAAAGCAGAAAGTGTTGCACATTCAACAAACATAGAGAGGAAGTACATTCTTGGGCACCCATAAAATTGCATATTGGTGCACCGCAAGGACATATTTACAAGTTGAGATCTGCAACAAAATTGGAAAAAGGTCGTAAGATAAAAAACTATGACATTGAATATCGTTTCAAGAAGAATAGGAAGGTTGTTGAAACTGCTGCCATTCGAAAACAGATAAAAAAATAAATAAGTTTTTTTTATTGTTGTTTTATTTCTAGATGTATTCACAAGATTATGCTTTACTCATGATTTTTGTTTTTTTTTTATTTTCATATGGGGTGAAATGTGTGCAAGAGTTGAGTGCACATGCATTGGAGCACATGAGAATAATTGTATCTAAATAAGATGCACACTCAAAGGAAAAAAAATGCGCTAAAAAATGTTGTCCGTTAGAAAATTATACAAAACAAAGATTGGAGTATGTTACACAAAATATTCAACGAGTCACCACGGTAATTTTTTCCAATTGCTATTCAAATTTATGTTTGTTTTGTTGCATATAATAGCAATGTTGCAAGGTATTTTAAAAACCTAACTTTTTTCAAACATTCTTTTGTTGCAATAGAGAAATGTATGCAAATATTCACAAAGTCCTGAGGACAATATCATGTTCGTTGAAGAGACACTCGATGTAAGTTTTATAAGCTGCTCCTTGTATTGTTACACATTGGAAATACTTTATTGAAACCCCATTTTATTGACATTGTGTCCTTATAATGGCAGAGAAATATTGTATATGTTGGTGACCCATCTTCATCAAATATGAAATGAATGAATTGAAAAAGGGGAAGGAAAGAAGTCAAACCACTGATGTTGGTGAAGATGTGGATGTTATTCAGTGCTCATTTGATAAATTTTCTAGGTCTATATTTGATAGGACACCAGATAGTGTTCCTTTAGGCCCAACAATATTTGACAGGACACCTGATAGTGTTCCTTTAGGAAGGACGATATTTGACAGGACACCTATTAGTGTTCCGTTGGGCTGACCAATATTTGACAGGACACCCAATAGTGTTCATTTAGGCCCGCCAATGTCCAAAAGACTCCAAAAGAAAATGTCCAAAATGTGCTAAATGAAGAAGGTGACATAGATGGAGAGGACAATACTGTTGTAAATCATGGAAAGGTCCAGAATTCAAATACACAATGCAGGGGTCGCAAATGGACCTTTATCACCCCAAATAAAACAAAGGATAAAAAATCGAAATATCATCACCCTTCATTCTATTCACAATCTATCGCCAAAACAAAGAGTCCACGCATATGCACTATGAAGAGAAATAGGTGTGAAGTGCTATTTTGTTTGTACTTTGTGTTTATTTTTTCAAATTTAAGTACGTTGCTTGTATATTGTTTAATTTTTCACATTTACAAATATTGTTTTTTGTTTTCTTTTGACGGGTAGCTTTCTAATCCAAGGCGAGGTTGACTGGTTCTATCCAACTTTTTGTTCTTGGAATTTTGTTGCAATATGAGGATGTTTTCTTGGAAAGGAGAAAAGGGTGACTTTCATTGGTATATAAACTAGTTTGTAGTTCCAATAGGGAAGGCCAACCCAATAGCATGTAGGATGACCAAAAGTGATGTATAGAAGCTACCCTTGTATGTATATAATGATGACCTGTTTTGATATAGGGTGTCTCTATTGGATGCTTATAATCTTGTTAAACAATCCTGCATGGTTCTGATAAAAATATATATTGTTTTTCCTTATCTCAAGGATGTATATTGAAGATACAGAGTACC
The DNA here is from genome assembly GCA_001517045.1 of Pseudotsuga menziesii. Taxonomy (NCBI): domain Eukaryota; kingdom Viridiplantae; phylum Streptophyta; class Pinopsida; order Pinales; family Pinaceae; genus Pseudotsuga; species Pseudotsuga menziesii. The sequence goes on along the minus strand of LPNX010715336.1, from coordinate 118,496 downwards.
ACACATTTTTTGCATTATCCCTGATTGTGATAAAATTTTGTTGTAGAAATGATATTCCACTATGAAATACTGAAACTCTCCATTGCTATAATCCAAATAATGATAATGAAATTGGAGTGTAAATATGGTTTGTTGATGAGTTTTGCAATAAGGTAGGAAATCCCTTTCACTATATTTTTTTCATGAGGATTGGAATTAAGACTCAAAAAGACATTCTAGATGTCTTTGCTAGATGTCTTTGTTGCTCCTCACAATTAGTTCTATTCAAATAATGTGCTCTAAATTTTAAGTTAACCATTAAGTTTCACCAGCTTAATTGATTCCAATGCTAATTCTTTAATGGTGAACATATGGAATTTTGACCAATTTTTTTTAATGGGATTTAGATTTCCACTGATTGCAACACTTGCTCTGTTTTCTCTCAAGAAAAAAAAAACTGACATTTTTTGAAACAGATGAAACATAAAATTCTTGCACATTAAATTTTAATGAACAAACATATATATTTGATACAATTTTTAATAATGGATTTGCATTCACGGGCAATTCAAAAGAGATATGTCAACAATCAATATGAATCAATTGATGGCATTCCCTTGACATCTTAAGAGTTGTGTTAGAGGCCCTCTATAAATTCCTGGGCATAGATCAATTTCCAACTGGAAACAACAGAAAAAGAGGCAGCCTTTAGTCCATATCTGCTCAAAAATACCTGGATCATGCAAATCTGTCCTCTTCATACTACAATGTGCATACATGAGTAGTTTCTCTTCCCTCTTTTTGCATCAGAGAGGGTGTTGATGCCTGGAAAATCCCAAGTATCGATAGTAAGGAATCTCCCCAATAACCGTTCCCAATTATATCTTTTATCGTTTGGTATGGGGAATCCGTCTGGTTTGCGGTCCCACTATCATAGAGTTAAGTAACAGTTTAAATCTATTTTACCGGTTGCAGCCCATTCCACCATTTATATGAGTTTTTAAAGTTTTTATAAATTATATGCAAGTTCCTAAATTAAGTGCAGATGATCAGCCAACAAAGGGTTCACAATGTGATGCGCAGGTTCTTACCTCTCATCTTATTCGCTTTGTTCCTGAATCACAGAAAGAAAATAATAGCTATGCTAAACTAACTTATCCTATCTAACCTATCCCCAGGGAACAAGATTATTATTTGTGTGAGTAATGTACTGTAATTTATGCACAAAGAATTTTACAGATAGATGATATAATTCAGAATACATAATTGAAGTAGAAAGATAAACATAGAGATAGCTCACTGTTTGTTAAAGCATTCATTACATCACTCGTTGTATAAGCTTCATAATAAAAACAGAAAATCATTCACAATATAAAAATAGTTCAGAAGTTAGAACGATCTCATAGATTTGTAGAGTAAGCTAAAATATAAATAGTTCTATACTAATCCATCTACACAACATGCATTTGAAACTCCAACAACTCTTCTAGCAAAAATTCAATCCCTTATTATAACAAGAAATAGTTCTTCTTACAACAATTATTTCTCATAAGCTACTTAAAAAAGTCCTTCTCCTACTCGACTTCACCTACATTTATATATTTACAAAATGACTCTTGGTGTTCCTACCCCTTGGGCTTTCTCACATTCGGTTACAATAGATTTGTTTCCTAGTGTATGCACTAATTAAGAGATAAATATAAAATATTACAATCATAATTTCCCAAGTGTCAATAGGACAACAAATCACTTAAATGGGCCCAGTCAACTGAGCAATGAATTGTTTTCATTCCATGGCATCCAAAACAATAATCTCAAAATCAGCTGGCTCCAAAAATCTGACCGTGACTTCATGTTTAGAATCCTGAGCCTTTATTTCAGCCATCCTTGTTGGAATCACTCAAAGCTGATATTCTAAAAGGAAGTTACTTACTGCAGCTTGAGCAATCATATTTTTTTATCACCTTTTCATTTAATCTTTTCATCATCTATATGCCGAGTTCATCCTCCTGCATTCTAGCCTGCAATTGCTTCAAGTATTCTTCATGTGTCGGAAGCACATCTAGCCTTCTTTTGGATGAGGTCTGGCATCTATTATGAGTGGTAAGAACTTTCTTATAAAATTCCAAGCATTTGTCTATTTTTTTCTTGATTGCCTCTATCAATTTCTTAGCAACTCTATTGCTAAAACCTATCAGTTCATATTTGAGCTGCAACCTTTCTGAGTCCTTGACTAGCGTGTTTTCTGGAAGCTCTTTGGTTGTTTCCAACCATGTGAATCATCCTTGAATGAACTCTACAACCTCTTGGGTTTTTTCTTTGAACTCTATAGATGTGACTAAGATTTCTTGTAGTCGAGCTTCAACTTGTATGACTTTGAAAACCTCTTCCCCGTGATCTGAACCTGCATTTGATATATTTCCCCCCTGAGTAAGAGAGCATGCTTTGTCATAGGTCCTAGGTATGTCTTTTGATCATTTGCTTCCTTCAATAACACTTCCAAAGAACTATTTTGAGCTTCCAGTCCCGCAATTTGGACCTCGTACTATTCTGCTTGCTGGTCTACTGTAGATTTTTGTGCCTCCATCTCTGCCTTCTTTCTCTCTAATTCTTGTTTCTCCCTATGAAGGTTCATGTTTGCTCACTTCAAATCATCCCGCTCCTCTACTATAATTTGATAGTCCTATTGAAGCTTTTCATAGTCTAAAAGAGTGGATTCATATTTTCTCTTTGATTCCCTCCCCACTCTTTCTTCATTCCTTAAGACTTCTTTCATTTCTCCCAATTTACCTTTACACTACTCAAAGGTCTCTATGAGCTTATTAACATTATGAGAATTTTCATATGTAGTTGCAATTCCCATGGAGGCCAATCATTTCGGGTCTTCTTCCACATTTCTTACTACTGTCTTCTCTATTACTATGGTGTTCGACAGTTGGGTTCCTATTTTTAAAGTCTTCTCTATTTTCCATACAATAGACTTTGTTTTAGGATCAAAGCGTATATCTTCCAAGCATGCAACATCATACTGCTTGGATGGGGTAAATGGCACCAAGCCCATTTCAACCATAGGGAGATGACCTCCGGTGAGTATACTGCTTGATGTAGAAGGGAGGATCTCAGGGTTGTCCTGAATAGGGTTTTTTCATGGATCCTCATTACCCAGATATTCCTGATCTGCCTTCCTCTGTTCTTTTGTGACCACCCCTGGGTTTAAGGCTTCTTGACCTATTGAATTTTCTAATTCTGTAATCTTCTCTAGCATAGCCTCCTCTTTCTTTCTCTTTTTTTCTTCTTCCTTCTCTTTTATGGTGGCTTCTTCCTCTTGTTTATCTCGCCATGCTTCCTTTGCTAGAAGCATCTTTTCTCCTGCTTCCAGCCTTCGTTTTGTTTCCTTGTTTTCTTGTAGCTTCTTCATCCTATTCCTTTGGCTCTGGATTGTTACTGTTTCTGCCTTTAACTCCATATGTTGAAGTCTTCCTTTCCAACCACTTGTTCAAGGCTGTCATGATGTAGACATTTCTGTACTTCTCTTCATCCTTTTCCACATAGTCAATATATTCAAAATGTACCTTGAGGGATTCCTTATAGGCTTCAACCTTACCATTGGAGTCATTTCAGTGAAAGATCTTTTCTTCGAAATGGAATATTTCTAGTTCTTTGACAAACTTAGGGGCACTCTTGACTTTAGTGAACTTATAACTCCCCACATAGAATCGTAATGGAAGAAACAAAACCTTCTTCAGCTCAAACAAGTGACTTCCAAAACCATCCAGAAAAAGCTGCCTAACAACTTCCTTGTGAACTATATAATCTGTTACATCCCTAAGAAGTAATGAGGGTACTTTAGTTCTCCCATACATCCTTAGATATGTACCTTCTTCAGAGAAGAATTAGTCCCCATATTCCTTGATGGACTCTAGAGCTCTCTCAGATAAGCATGTACATTCCTCTAAGAAAATTAATCTATGCAGAGGCATCAGGAATTCCTCACAGATCAGCTTGTAGTAATTATGATATTTGTGAGACCCCAGTATCTAATAAGCTATGTAAATAGGGTCTTTCCCTCCTTTCCATGAGCAGTTAATTTTTTCGAACTAGTAATGGTAGAGTATGCAGTCCACTAAGAAGGAACCCATATAGAATTATGATTTTCTTTGGTGCAAGCCTTCTTGGGCTATAACGATGGACTTAGTCAAGTTCCTAGCTACTATGTCTACCCAATTGAAAATTTTTCCCTTCATGGCTACATAGTAAAGCAGTGGGATCCATCCAAATTTATAAAACTTCCCATCAGCTATGCCATAAATATTTCTCAACATCAGCGCTATCACTCTGAATGGGGTTCGTAGATGCGCAGTCTCATACTCCCTAGATTGTTTATGTCTGAAATTATTTCCCTCAACCACCATCATCTTTGTTGTGGCTGTGTAATAAAGCTTTAAGCTCTTAACCCACTCCGTTGTCACGCTAATTTATTTCTCTGGAAAGCTATATGTTGATGGTATAAATGCGGGTGCGAAGGATGCAAATCCTTTGTTTTCCTCATCATTCATCATCATCCCAATCACATCCACTCTAGGAAGAATCCATCCAATGACTTTTGCACAAGGGAAAATTTCCGGTCTAGTGGCCACCTTAGGGATTCCATATCTTAGTATGTTGTCACAGAGGGTTAGGTCTTCCGACCCTACCTCTGAAACCCTCTTTTCCACCATCATGTGATAGATCTGACCCCATATGAATTCAGGTTCAACTCTGGTGATGGCCTTCGTATCCTCATATATGATCTCTACCCTTGGTACGGGTGCAACTTCTGCAACTTCTACATCTGAACCATAATTGACGATCTTAGATTTCTTTTTACCCCTCTTCATCATGTTGTCTGGTATGAGCGATAGCTACAATAACATAGAAAATGTCTTAGTGTTTACATCATAAAACTAACTTATGCATTCGAATGAGAGAAAATAAACAAATGTATATGATATTCTAGGAAAACCATTCAAAACAACATCAGTACTCTGCATTACCCTACTATCTTCGGCCAATGGGTCAAGACAAACACAACGCAGGTCAGTGGGTCAAAGTTTGGAAACAAAACCTATGGACATAGGTTAACCTCGACCCCCGCATTCTTAGAAAATAAATGTGACCTAATCACCTGCGATACATTCCCGCCCATAGAAACAAACTTCTAAGGGGTTTACGACCCACAAGCAATGTTTCGAGGCTCACCAGTGGGGATGCCCTAGGTTCAGATCACTGGGCTCAAAATTCCATGACCGAAAAATACAAAACTAAAACCTACAGGGTTGGCTCACAATGAAGAAACCGTGGCTTTTACAAACACCCAAGGGCAAGACACAGGTCAGCTCCATGTCAACAAAAATATTGGGCCTCTGGAGACTCATCATGACTTAACAGATTGTGGGAAAAAAATGCCTCCGAACGGACTGGTGAGGTTCTGAGAGCAGGTAGAGCAGTAGAGGGTGATTTTGTAACTTGAAATGAAACCTAAAATTGCAAGGGGAAATCCCTATTTAAAACTGAAACAAAACCTACTCACCCTTTCTCGAGAAAACCACAACTGATAGCTCGGAGAACATGTTTAAATCATGAAACAATAGGTACATAAAAAACCTACCTGGAAGGCGGCCTTGCTGGACAAAAAGCTACAGATACTTGGGCTGATTGAGCCACGTGAGATCCAACTAAGGTTTCCACCAATCACGCAAAGTATCGAATGAGATAAGTCGCACTAACAGCTCCTAAATACCCACCGTAAAAACAAAGAGTGGTAACAACCCATTTCCAATGGCATATAAATAGGTTTTCATAGGTAAACCATAAAGGTGGTAGATAAAACATTAAAAAACCACATGCACGGGAAAAAACGTTGTTGGAGCCAAACATAGTGCATCGGGTGACTACAGATAAGTCAAAAGGATAATATCCCCAACAATGGCAACTCGATAAACCCCAACATAGCCACAAGCATCGGCTTAAGACTCAAAAATGTGTCCACATTTCTTCTGCGACTTGATAGTCAAAATAATGTCAGAAAGGAAATCAAGACAACAACCTCCGTAGCGGCTCCAAGAATCAAACTTATCCACCTACGAGGGCCTGGTGAGGATCGATTCATCAATGAGGAAAATCCTCCGCCGTTGCAACAGCAAAAAGGAAAGGCATCCACCATGGCGGGTCTAAAAAAATTGGAACATGTTCTGATAATAGATTTGCGATCTTTCCCACCTTTGTGGCGCGAACCTAGAATAACTTCCGATGCAACAGATAGATTGACCCAATGACACTTTAAGAAAACCTTCGTTGTGGCGGCTCGAGGAAAATAATTTGCTCACCGTTGCAGCACGGGCACTCAAGAAAAGAAGTGAGGCACAAAATAAAGGGCAGCCACTGTAGCGGTTTGAAAGCAGGAAACCATCTACCGTAGCGGGATAAAAATAATAGGAATCCTTTCCGATATTCAAACCAAAAAAATCACCCGTCATTGCGGCATGAAACAAATAAGTTGTTCGTCATAGTGGCTCAAAACTTGACAAACCATCCTCTATAGTGGGTCAGAAGCACCTTTTCGGACTTAGTGAAAAACCCAAAATCTTGAAACTTGCCCATTATAAAACCAAACCATAACTGCTGGATTTCAAACTCAAAGTACCTAAGTAGCAAAGACTAGAATTTTAAAGGGGGTCCTCAAAAATGTAAAATTTTTTGGGGAATAGTTGCAACACCAACAGAGGGCAAGGGAGAGAATCAGTACCCTAGCATATTTTCTAGTTCATTGAATGAAGAGTATGATGAAATTAAGCTAAAAGAGTCCAGATACACTTTTAGTTTATCCTTAGTAATGGCCCCTTCTCTTCTACTTCTCTTCTACTTCTTTTCCATCTTTAAAAAGAAGTAAGGTGGAAAAGCCATAAAACTTGTATTTCTGTACAAGTTGAGGATTGGCATCATGCTTAATCTTGAAAACCTTTAATTTCCCTTTATACCCCTATAATGCTATAGAATTTAATCTCTTTGAATAATTTGGATGATAGTGTAGTGTAAAGACATTTTCTAGAAACAATATAGGACTCAAGAAATATATGCTATGACAATTGCAAGTAAAATTTCAAAAGAAAAATCATTTCTAACAGTAGCGGGTGATTTTCAAGTTTATTTCAGCTACAGTAGCAGGTTATTGTCAAGTTTTGAGCCGCTAAAGAGGAAATATTTTCGGGTTCAAGCCGCAACGACGAGTGGAGATTTGGTTTGAATATCGGGAATGTTTTTTATTCCTTTGTTCCACTACGACGGATGGTTTCCAATATTGGAATCGCTACAGGAACTGAATTTTTGTTTGCACTTCATAGCGGATCGATCATGCCTTTCAAGATGCCAAAGTAGAGGTTTTGTCTCAAGCGCCATTGACCATTTTTTGTCCACTATAGCGGAAGCTTTCGAAGATATGTGCAGCAACGGTGGGTGGAATATTGTGTTGAGAATTAGAAATTCTTCCGCATTTTATGCGAGATTTGTCGGATGAGTTTTTATCTCTTTTCCACAACTGCAAAGTTTATTTCTTTATTGGTTGCTCGATTCTCACCAAGCCTGCTTCGGCGGAATATTTTTCATTGTCGAGCTGCTACGGCGGCAACCTTCCATGTTTGCCTCCCGATACCATTTTACTGGAGAAGAGGGAATAGAATAATATTACCACATAGAAAAGCACAATGGGAAGGGATTCAGAGGAAAACTAGGCCAATTTCAATAACAGAAGCATCCTTCAAGGTTCAAACAAAATAAGAAAGAGGTTGAATATCACCTAGATTGGTAATTGGATGTTATATTTTTATCAATTAGACAGTATTATCTTAGGATCTTATTTGAGAGAATAACATGCACAACAATCAATCACAAGAGACAATAGACACAAATATTTTCCCCAGGGAAACCATAAAGGAGAAAACCCTACAACTTCCTCAGAGATAGAATAAGCACCAATGGCAGCAGTAAAACCCAAAGACAGTAAGATGATCTCCGATAGTTGTTCTCTCTCTTATCCCATCTCCTTCTCTCTTACTCATTCACTACAACTGAGTGTGAGTGACTGTGTGATAAATAGAGAGGCTCACTCTCTATTTATACTAGCTTCTGAGTTGACAATAACTTACCAGGGTTGACTTCTCTAGGAGATTCTAATAACCCTAGTGCCCCACAACTGTGGGGAATTTAACCCCTGATCAACAAGGAGGGTTAACCTCTATGAATTTACATGACTTGTTTACATTATTGATTCTCTCTATAGGAACATCGGGGACTAATAAAATACAATATATGAAATACATAAGTGAATACACTCCGAAGTTACAAATACATCAACACTCCCTCTTAACTAGGAAGGTATTCTCTTGACACAATTCATAAGCACAAGTCTTCTTCTCTGGATCAATTCTGGATCATCATCAAAGCTGGATCATCACTGGATCAACATCGAATTTGAATCATCACTGGATCATCATCAAAACTGGATCATCATCAAAGTTGGATCATCATTGGATCATCATCAAAGCTGTATCATCACTGGATCATCATCAAAGCTGGATCATCACTGGATCATCATCATCATCACTACTTCCACTATCTCGATCAACTCGTGCTATCTCTTAATTCTTCTCATCATAGGAATTTCTATAGAGCCAACCCTTTTTCATGTTGGTTGTAGGCCTAGGCTCCATGTAGGTCTTCATCTTCTTCATCACTTATATTTGACCTAGTCAGAAAGGCTCACCCAGCACTTACATCTAACCATGAGAGGAACACATCCACCATCATGTCAAAAAGGCACACCCAACACTCACATCTGACCATGGGAGGAACACATCCACCACCATGTCAGAAAGGCCCAGCATTCACATCCACTGGCATGATAGGACACACCATCTATCATGCAAGGAAAGGCTCAGCACTTACATCTATTGGCATAGTAGAACACACCGTCTACTATCCAGAGAAAGGCACAACACTTATATCTGACCCAGTCATAAATGCTCAGCACTTATATCTGACCCAGTCAGAAAGGCTCAACACTTACATCCTCTGGCATAGTAGGACACATAATCTCCTATCCAAGGAATGGATCAGCACTCATATCTACTAGCATGGTAGGACACACCATCTACCATCCAGATAAAGGCTCTGCACTTACATCCATCAGCATGATAGGACACACCATCTATCACCTGGGAAATGATCCGCACTTATATCCATCCATGGGAGGACCCTCCTACCACCATGTTAGAAGGGCCCCATAGTTACATCTGACCCACTCAGAAAGGATATGCACTTACATCTAACCATGGGAGGACCCGCCTAGCACCATGTCAAAATGGCTACACACTTACATCTGACCATGGGAGGACCTTCCTGCTACCATGTCAGAAGGGCTCTGCACTTACATCTAACCATGGGAGGACCCACCTGCCACCATGTCAAAATGGCTCCACACTTACATCTGACCATGGGAGGACCCGCCTACCACCATGTCATAAGGGCTCTACACTTACATCTGACCATGGGAGGACCCACCTACCACCATGTCAGAAGGGATCTGCACTTACATATGACCATGGGAGGACCCACTTGCCACCATGTCAGAAGGACTCTGCACTTACATCCAACCATGGGAGGACTCGCCTGCCACCATGTTAGAAAGTCTCACGGACTCATCTCTTCCTCTTGGAAGGAACCTCAATCTGGAGAACACCAAGCTTCTCCCCGAAGTACTCAAACTTCACTCTGGCTAATGGCTTGGTCAACACATCAACTATATGCTTTCTTTTAGCAACATATTGGAGCTTCACTGCTCCTCTCTGCACCATATCCATGATATAATGATATTTGATCTCGATATGCTTCGACTTGTCATGGAACACTGAGTTCTCTGACAACTTCACACAACTCTGGTTGTCACAGTATATACAAGTAGCATCCAACTGGAGATCAAATAAATCAGATAGTAGCTTCCTCAACCACACTACCTCACAACTAGTCGAACAAGCTGCGATGTACTCTGCTTCAACTGTACTCAGTACCACACAAGATTGCTTCTTGCTAAACCAAGAGATCACACTTGATCCCATACTAAAGAAGCACCCTAAAGTGCTCTTCCTATCGATGGAACTGCCTTCCCAATCTGAATCAACAAAACCTTCTAGGTTAATCTTCTGATATGCCTCATACTTGAGCCCATAATCAACTATACCCTTCAGGCACCTCAGAACATGCTTTGCAACAATAAGGTGAACATGTCTCGGATCCATAAGGAATTGGCTCAAGGTGTTCATAGTAAAGAAAATATCTGGTCTTATATTCATCAGGTACATCAGGGACCCAATAATCTGATGATACATCGTAGCATCAACCATCTCTAACGAAGCATCACTCAATAGATTCAAGTTCGATGCCATAGGTGTGGTCATGGCCTTGCAGTCCATCATTTCGAACCTCTTTAGGATCTCTATTGCATACTTCCCTTGTCCTAGGGATATTCCATCTACACTCTTCCA
>LPNX010715336.1:58243-104809 GCA_001517045.1 Pseudotsuga menziesii | reverse complement strand
GACTCAGGGATTAAGAGGGAGTTGTCCACTCATAATCCACAACAGAATGGGGTTGCAGAAAGGAAGAATAGAACTATCATGGAAGCTGCAAAATCAATGCTACATGATCAAGACCTTCCTATGCATCTTTGGGCTGAAGCTGCCAGAACGGCAGTGTATGTACAGAACCATACTCCACATAGAGTACTCGAGAACAAGACTCCCGAAGAAGTCTTCTCTGGCAAAAGACTAGAAGTTAGCCATCTTAGAATATTCGGCTGTCCAGTGTAAATACACATCCCAAAGGAGAAAAGGACAAAATTAGATCCTTCAGGAAAGAAGGGTATATTCGTAGGATACTCTGAAAGCTCGAAGGCTTATAGAATCTATTTCCCAGGATACAAGAAGATTGACATCAAGAGGGATGTGACATTTGATGAAGACACAGCTTACAACAAATCCAGAAAGATACCTGCTGAAGAACCTGAAGAAGTAGAAGCAGAAGCACCCAGAATTCATGATACAACCATGAATGAAGAAGCTTAGGAAGAAGATTGAGAATTTGAAGAACCACAAAGACCTGTAGATCCACCTCTGGAGAAGAATCCTCATAAGAGGAAACCTGCTTGGGTATAAAAACTTATCCAAGGTGCGGAAAGATACGGGGCTCACAAAGAAAATCACAGAGAAAGAAAGAGGACCAGATCCTGCTCCTGGTATGTAGCTTTACTATGTGATTCATTGATAAAGAACCTTCTAGTTATGAAGAAGCGGAAAAATGGAAAGAATGGAAGGATGCTATGATCGAAGAATACCAATCGATCATGAAGAATGATGTTTTGGATGTTGTCCCAAAACCAAAAGGGAAGTCAGTTGTAACTTCCAAATGGATCTACAAGATCAAGCATGCTGCAGATGGTAGCATTGAAAAATACAAAGCAAGATTTGTGGCTCGGGGTTTCTCTTAGAAAGAAGGAATAGACTATGAAGAAACCTTTGCACCTGTAGCTAGGTACACTTCCATCAGATCAGTGCTTGCTCTGGCTGCAGTGATGAAATGGAAGGTACACCAGATGGATGTCAAGACTGCTTTATTGAATGGTGTAGTGGAAGAGGAAGTGTATGTAGAACAGCCACTCGGTTTTGAGACACATGACAGAGAGTCTCATGTATGCAGATTGAAGAAAGTCTTGTACGATTTGAAATAGGCACCCAGGACCTAGTACGGAAAAATTGACAGCTTTCTATCCAGTTTGGGATTTACCAAGAGTAAAGCAGACTCCAACCTTTACTGCAAGGTTGAGGATGGAAACCCAGTGATGTTTCTACTATATGTAGATGATATATTTGTGACAGGTATGGATGGGTTGATTGTTGATACGAAGAGAAAGATTGCTGCTGAGTTCAAGATGAAGGACTTGGGGATGATGCATTACTTTCTATGGAAGTGTGGCAGAGTACGGATGGAATCTTCCTTGGACAAGGGAAGTATGTAGTAGAGATCCTAAAGAGGTTTGGGATTATGGACTGCAAGACTATGGCCACACTTATGGCATCGAACCTGAAGCTATTGAGTGATGCTTCATCAAAGTTGGTTGATTCTACGATGTATCATCAGATGATTGGGTCATTGATTTACTTGACGAACATGAGACCAGACATTTGCTTTGCTGTGAACACCTTGAGCCAGTGCTTGACAGATCCAATAAATGTTCACTTGATTGCTACAAAGCATATTCTGAGGTACCTAAAGGGTATAGTTGATTATGGGATCAAGTACGATGTGAATCAAAAGATTAACCTAGAGGGTTATGTTGATTCAGATTGGGCAGGCAGTGCCATTGATAGGAAGAGCACTTCAGGGTGTTGCTTCAGTATGGGATTAGGTGTGATCTCTTGGTTTAGCAGGAAGCAATCCTGTGTGGCACTGAGTACAGCTAAAGTAGAGTATGTCGCAGCTTGTTCAGCTAGTTGTGAGGCAGTATGGTTGCAGAAGCTACTATCTGATTTATTTGATCTCCAGTTGGATGCTACTTGTATAAATTGTAACAACCAGAGTTGCGTGAAGTTGTCAGAGAATCCAGTGTTCCATGAAAAGTCGAAGCATATCGAGATCAAGTATCACTATATCATGGATATGGTGCAGAAGGGAGCAGTGAAGCTCTAGTATGTTGCGATGGAGGAACAGATAGCTGATGTATTGACGAAGCCATTGGCTAGAGTGAAGTTTGAGTACTTTAGGGAGAATCTTGGTGTTCTCGATATCGAGGTTTCCTCCAAGGGAAAGTGATGAGTCCCATAGCCATTCTGATATGGTGAGAGGATTGGTTCCTTCCATGGTCAGATGTAAGGGCTGAGCCATTCTGTCATGCTGAGAGGATTGGTTACTTCCATGACAGATATGAGTGCTGAGATCCATAGCCATTCTGACGAGCAGGTCAGATATAAGGGCTGAGCCATTCTGTCATGGTGAGAGGATTGGTTCCTTCCATGACAGATGTGAGTGCTAATCCATTCTGATATGACTATAGGATTGGTTCCTACATGATCAGATATAAGGGCTATTTCCATTCTTGGAATGGAGCTGCCTGGTGAGGTACCAGGAAAACTCAGTTTATGATTGAGGCCCATTTTGATATGACTGTGAGATTTGTTCTCACATGATTAGATATGAGTGCTAAGACATTCTAACTTAGTGTTAGATATAAGGTCTACCTCCATTCTTTGAATGGAGCTACCTGGTGAGGTACCAGGGATCCTCAGTCTAGGACTGAGAGCCTTTCTAATGTGACTGAGGGATGTGTTCCCACGTACTCAGATGTAAGTGTAGTGGCATTTCCACAGATGATAGTAGTTTGGGTTCCTATCATGCTGGTGGTTGTAAGTGTTGATACTTTTCACATATGATAATAGTTTGGGTTCCTATCATGCTAGTCATGACTATAAGTGCTGTGCCTTTTCATAGATGGTAGTAGTTTGAGTTCCTACCATGCTGGTGATTGTAAGTGTTGAGCCTTTCTAATGTGACTGAGGGATGTGTTCCCACGTACTTAGATGTAAGTGCAGTGGCCTTTCCATAGATGATAATAGTTTGGGTTCCTATCATGCTGGTGGTTGTAAGTGCTGAGCCATTTCACAGATGATAGTAGTTTGAGTTCCTATCATGCTGGTGAATGTGAGTGCTAGGCCTTTCTGATATGATTATAGGATTGGTTCCTACATGATCAGATGTGAGTGATGGGCGTGCCCTTCTAACGATTAGGTCAGATGTAAGTGCTGGGTGGGCCATTCTGACTTAGTGTTAGATATAAGCGTTGAAGAAAGACCTACATGGAGGCTAGGCCTACAACCAGCATGAAAAAGGGATGGCTCTGTAGAACTTCCTGTGATGAGAAGAATCATGAGATAGCACCAGTGATGATGATCCAGATCGAGTGATGATCCAGATCTAGTGATGATGCCTAGTGATGATCTAGATCGAGTGATGATCCACATCCAGTGATGATGACCAGTGATGATCCAGATCCAATGATGATGTACCATGATGATCCAGATCGAGAGATGATCCAGATTCAAAGATTGACGATGAATTGAAGATGAAGATGACTTGAAGACTCAGAAGACTTGAGATGCAGATGACGAGATGATCCAGTTGATGCAGAGAAGAAGATTAGTGCTGAAAACTGTGTCGAAAGAATACCTTCCTAGTTAAGAGGGAGTGTTGATGTATTTGTAACTTCGGAATGTATTCATATATGTATCCTATGTATTGTAACCCGATGTTTATTCTGGGATATTTCTATAATGTAATTGAGTCATATTGTCATGCCCCGATGTTCCGATCGGGAGGATCAATTATGTAAACAAGTCATGTCAAGTCATAGTGGGTAACCCTCCGATTGTCTAAGGGTTAAAGTCCCCACAGTTCCAGGGCACTAGGGTTATTAGACTCTCCTAGTATAGGTCGTCCCTAGTAGGGTTTTAGTCATGTCGATATTAATATAAATAGAGAACTGGAGTCTCTATTTATCACACGATTCATCCACACTCAAGTATAGCGCTTAGTTGAGGAAGGAGAAGACACTGGGGCTAGACAAGAAGAAGATTACTGTTGTTGGGATATCACTTACTGTTTTTGGGATTTTACTGTTTTGGTGCTGATTCTATCTCTAAGGAAGTTGCGGGGTTTTATCCTTTATGGTTTCCCTGAGGAAAAACACTGTGTTCATTGTCTCTTGTGCTTGATTGTTGTACTTGTTATTCTCTTAGTTAAAGATCCTAATAATTCTAGCTTAATGTTGAAAAACTAACAATGTCGATCTTCTTGAAGTATATCCTGTAAGATTTCGAGTTTTCACTATATCCCACAAATATACCCTTCTTTCCAGAAGGATCTAATTTTGTCCTTTTTTCTTTTGGAATGTGTATGTATACTAGACAACCGAATATTCTGAGATGGCTGACCTTTGGTTTCTTACCGAAAAATACTTCTTCAAGTTTCTTGTTCTTGAGTACTCTATGTGGAGTACGGTTATGTACATACACCGCTGTCTTGGCAGCTTCTACCCATAGATGCATGTGAAGATCTTGATCATGAAGCATTTCCCTTGCAGCTTCCATGATTGTTCTATTCTTCCTTTCTGCAACCCCATTCTATAGTGGATTATATGGAGTGGTCAACTCCCTCTTAATCCTTGAATCTCTACATAACTCTTTGAATTCATTTGATGTGAATTCTCCGCCATTGTCTGATTGAAAGGTTTTGATATTCTTTTCTGTGTGGTTCTTAATCAAGGCTTTGAATTCCTTGAACTTGCTGAATACTTCATCTTTGTTCTTCAAGAAGTATATCCATGTCTTCCTAGAAAAATCATCAATGAAAGAAACATAGTATACATACCCTCTTAATGAACTGGATGACATTGGCCCGCATACATCGGAGTGAATGATTTCCAAGATTCCTTATGCCTTTCTCTTGCTACTTGGAAATGTCTTCTTTGTGTTCTTTCCTTTCGCATATCCTTTGCAGACACCATCATGTTTTTTTTGTATTTCCGGAAGACCTTCTGCCAAAGTGTCCTCAGACACAAAAATTTATTAATGAAGAAGGAAAATAATTGCATCATAGAGATGTGAGGTCTAAGTCTCAAAAGATTACCTCACATGGAAAACTTGATGGATTTAAATATCCAAAAAAAGTAACAACTAATTTACCGTTACTGAAACTAACATAGGGACACCTCACATAATCACGTGAGTGTGTAGATGCCCTTTTACATTTATTAAACTAAACTTCTAAACATAAAATTTTGGATCATAATTCCTAACATTTCCCTCTTTGATCCAAAAATTCTTTTGAACAAATACCAAGTTCACTTCTAAACTTATCAAATTTGACCCTTCCAAGAGATTTTGTAAAAATATCTGTAGTTTGATCTTCTGATGGGAAATACTTTGTCTTGATGATTTGTATGACGACGAGAGCCCGAATGTAATGATACTTAGTATCCACATGCTTAGTCTTTGAATGAAAAATAGGATTTTTGTCTAACTTGATTGCTGATTTATTATCAATAAATAATAAAGTTGCTTCTTTCTGATCAACTTTGAGGTCTTGTAAAATCCTTCTTAACCAAACTATCTCACAAGAGGCTTCCCAAGATGAAATATATTCTGCTTCTGCTGTAGAATTCACAATTGTATCCTACTTTTTACAACTCCATGCCACTGCAGCTGATCCCATATTCATTAAGTAACCTAAAGTAGATGCCCTGTAATCAACATCTCTAGCAAAATATGCATATGAATAGCCAACAAGCTTGAAATTTTTGTTTCTTTTAAACTCAAGTCCAAAATCCTTTGTTCCTTGAAGATACTTTAACACCCTTTTTGCTGCATTCCAATGACTTTGTCTAGGTTCCTGCATATATATGGAAAGTATGTTGACTGCATAAGATAGATCAGGACGAGTATTCATCAAGTAAATTAAACATCCAATTAACTGTCGATATCCAGTACCATTTACAAGTCCCCCCCCACTTCAAACTTAGAAAGTTTTAAATTTTGCTCCATGGGAGTAATCGCTGGTTTACATTCCTCCATTCCAAACTTCTTCAATAATCCAGAAATATACTTATCTTGAGAAATAAATATGCTTCCTTCCCGCTGCTTTACTTCAAATCCAAGATAGTAATGAAGCAATCCCAAGTCTGTCATTTCAAAACCTGTTTGAAGTTCTTGTTTAACATGAAATATATGATCATTATTGTTACCTATTATGAGAAAATAATCAACATACATAACCAAGATGATTAAGTTTTTTTCTTGGATTTGAACATACAAAGTATCATCTGACTCACTACGAAGAAAACCAAATTTCTTTAGGTAGGCATCCATTTTTGCATACCAAGCTTTGGGAGCCTGTTTCAATCCATACAGTGCCTTAACCAGTTTACAAACTTGATTTTATTTCCCTAGAACCTCAAAACTAGGAGGTTGAGTCATATAAACATCCTCTTGCAAATCACCATTTAGAAATGCACTTTTTACATCCATTTGATGCACTTTGCATCCATTTTGTGTAGCTAAAGCTATCACAATCCTGATAGTATTCCATTTCACTATCGGAGAAAAATTTTCTTCATAATAAATCCCTTCTTTTTGAGAAAAACCCTTTGCCACCAATATTTCCTTATATTTATCAATATCTCCATTTGCTTTGTACTTAATTCTGTAAACCCACTTACAACCAATGGGTTTAACATCATGTGGACAATCAACAATTTTCCAATTCTGATTCTTCATTATTGCATCATACTCACTTTGCATTCTTATTTTCCATTCATCATATTCAATTTCTTAATTAAAAGTAGCTGGTTCAACAATTGAAAGAGAAAAAATTTCTGAACCCATATTAGAACTCCTTGTACTTGTTTTTCCTTTTTCATTAGACTTAACATCCTAAAGTAACTTAGTTTCCCATTTTGGTTGCTTCTTTTCAATATTAACTTGATTTGAATCATCCAAGTTAACTTGTGAAGAATTCAAATTATCTTCAACCTGTTCCAAGGTGTCTTCAACCTGTTCGTCATCTTGTACTTCTGAAGTGAAATCAAACCATTGTTCATTCCTTGTCTTGTTTAAGTGTTGCATCCTTTTTTGTTCCTTAGTTACTTTTTCCTCGAAATGACTAAGTTTTTCTTCAACTTCTTCTACACTTAAACTTTTTGTTTCATCAAAAATCACATCCCTGTTGACAATAAACTTTCCATCTGACAGAATTCTATACCCCTTTTTCTCATCAGAATAACCAATCAACATGCACTTAACACTTCTAGACTCTAACTTCTTTCGCTCTTCTTTTGGGACAAGTGCATAACAAACTGAACCAAAAACTCTCAAATGTTTAACCATAGGTTTGAATCCATACCAAGCCTTAAAAGGAGTTATTCCATCAAGTGATGATGAAGGAGATCGATTCCTCAAATAAACTACTGTATGAACTGCTTCATCCCAACAACATGAATTCAACCCTTTGAAAAATAACATTGTTCTAGCCATGCCCAATAAAGTCTTATTCATCCTTTCTGATACTCCATTTTGTTGTGGAGTATAAAAATTTGTCAACTGTCTTTTAATCCCTTTTTCCTGACAATAAGTCCAAAAATGATTTGATGTAAACTCACCACCATTATCAGTTCTTAAAGTAGCAATCTTTTCCTTTGTCGGTGTTTCAACCAAATTTTGAAATGACTGAAACTTTTTCAAGCACTTCTGATTTTTCCTTCAAGAAATACACCCAAACCATCTTGCTAAAATCATCAATAAACAACAAAAAATATTTACAACCACCAAGTGAAGTTTCCAAAGGACCACAAACATCACTATGAACAAGCTGTAATCTTCTTGTTGCTCTCCAAGTGCTTTTTGAAAAAAATATCCTTCTCTGTTTGCCATAAATGCAAGCTTCACACTTTGCATTTTCCTTCCGAAAAGTAGGAAACCCCTTTACCATTCCTTGTTTTTGGAGTTGTAAACGACTATCAACATTCAAGTGCCCAAAACGAATGTGCCACAATCTGATAGGTGAAACATCGGTTTCAACTAAACCTGCAAATTCCTTCAAATGTTCCTTTGATCTAGGAATGATTGTTCCCTTCATCCTAAGAAGCTTTCCATCTTCATAAACTGTCATAACTATTTTGTATGCATCCTTTTTTGAATTAACCAAAATAATACCATCTTCCATTACAATTTGATGTCCTAATTGGCGAATGACAACTAAAGACAATAATTTTTTCTTAAATGTAGGAACATACCAAACATTAGAAATCAATCTTTCTCCAATTCCTAGCAAGTCAACCTTGATTGTTCCCTTTCCCTGTGGCAAATGAATAGAATCATCTACAAGGAAGATTGAATTTAAATGAAAATCTTCATAACTCCAAAAGAAATCTTTCCTGTTTCATATGCTGAGTAGCCCCTGTATCCATAATCCAAGCATCTTCAAAATCATTTTTGAAACAATAAGAAGACTAGACAAAATTCGCTGATTCCAACTGATGAACTTGAACAAAATCCATTGATTCTAATTGTCCAAGTATTGTTAAAACATATTCACAATTTTCACTATCACCTGCATGAGCATAATGTGCCACTAATGAAGATTCTTTAGATTCTCTTTCTTTTAGAATTTTTTCAAATGAAACTCTACACTTTGAAGCATAATGTCCAATTCTATTACAATGAAAACATGTGACCTATTTATTACCTCTTCCTCTTCCAGAGACCTATTGGTTTTCTGAACCTATTCCTCTTCCAGAAAACTGTGATTGTGTACTTTCTGATTCTTTAGAACCTCTTCCTTGATTTCTTCCTCTTACTCTTCCGCAGCCTCTTCCTCTTCCAAAACCCTGACCACGACCTCTATTTGAATATTGAAAAGAATTTCATTGTTGTTCATTTGCTTTCTGATCATTGCCCTTTTGATGATTACCTGAAGACTGTTTGCTAGTACTTGCGACCAAAACTTCTTCTCCTGCTTGCTTTGTTTTACCAAAAGTTTTGTCATGGGTGGCAAGTAATTCACTTAGTGTGTCAAAAGAAATATTATCCAATTTATTTGTAATCTGTAAAGTTTCCAAAAAATGCTTATATGTCTCAGGAAATCTTGCGATCAAAATGGTCACCATCATGTTGTCCTCAATTTTACCAAAACCTGCTCTTGATATTTCTTGTTTGATATTCTTCAATCTAGAAATGTACTCCATGACATCACCTCCTGAAGACAATTTTTGTTGAAACAACTTCAATTGGAGATCGATTTTCTTAGCTTCACTTTGAGAATCAAATAAATCTTTCAATGTCTTCCAAGTTGACCACGCACCAAAACTATTTTCAATATGCACAAAAATATCATCAGAAACAGTACTGTGAATCAATGCTAAGGCCTTCTCATCTTTTAGTTCCCATTTTGCAAGCTTATCAGGAATAGTCGGTTTGGTAGGCTGAGCATTACAGATACCCTTCCACAATTCATTGTAAATAAGAGTGCTTTGAATATGACGACTCCAAACTTTATAATTTTTTTATCCTTCCAACTTGTCAGATTCATTAAAAATACTTACAAGTTTAGACATTGTAAAAAAAAATAAACACCTTAATACTCCCGAAGATGTGTATTATGCAAACCTTATAGCTCCAAGAATTAAAAAAAGAAAGCACCTTATGTCACCAGAATAAACAATCACCTTATATCACCAATAGAAGCGCTTGAAAAATATTTTATGCAAAAAATATCACCACCAACACGAAAGCAAAATTAAGCATCAACAAGAGTCACCATGAAAGAAATACTGCAAGAAACACCACACACCATGCAAAAGAGAGCTATAGGGTCTTGGCCTTGACCCACTTATAGCCTCAAGAAAAGAATTTGATAAAGATTCACTTTGCTCTAATCAAACCTTGAGTGAAAATACAAGTACTCCTTATGACGCCAAAAATGCTCCTTATTACTCCAATGCCCGAAAAAAAATGCACCTTATCACTCCAAAAAATAAAAAATCTTTATAGGTGAATTGGAGAGATACAATATTGTTGAGTGGGAGGTCACAAGTTCCAGTCCCATCAAATCCAAAAAATAACCCTTGTTTTTTTTAAATTTTATTTCTCCACCTTTTTCTTCTTATACAATATTAAAAAAAAGATCTCCAAAAAAAAATGGGTTGATCTCAACAGATTTGAGTGGGTAGTGAATATCCAGTGAGACAGTTATGCGTCGTATGTTGGTCACTACCCCCTCTTGGCCTACTTCGCAGTTGCAGAGAATGAGTCCATCATCAGAGAATGCTACAACTTCATGCAGAAAATGTTGCTACAGTGTGGCTTACCCCCAGAAAGAGAAGAAGATTGAAGCATTTGCCAAAAAGCAGACGTATCTCTCGAGCTGGCTCTCGCTCGTATGGTTGAGAGTTCCAGTCTCAGAATAAATATTTCCTCGGCTTCAAAATTTAGATTGTTCTTTGGCAACGGTTCTGCAAACTTCTTTAATGCTGGTTCGAATTGGTCTTTAACGCTGATGCTAGTTCCAATGCCTCCACGCTGATTATGCTGGTGAACTCTTCACGCTGGTTTTACACTGGTGCTATACTACTAGGTGTTGATTATGCTGGTTCCAATGCCTCCTCCAAAATGGTGAGCTCTTCTATCTCTATGCTAAAGTTTTGCTAGTTCTTTTCAACTCGGTTTTCTCTCATCAATGCCTTTGATGAATTTAAATATCCAAAAAAGTAACAACTAATTTACCATTACTAAAACTAACATAGGGACACCTCACATAATCACATGAGTGTGTAGATTCCCTTTTACATTTATTAAACTAAACTTCTAAACATAACATTTTGGATCATAATTCCTAACACCTTCAACAACTTTTCTTGCAAGTGGTAGTGCCCTACAGTGCACATGTGCAATCTTTCTATGCCAAATTTCATTTGTCTCTACTGAGTCATGGACCAAGTCTTGTTCTGGTTGGCCCTTCAGTTTGTATAGTCCTCCTTCTTGTTCCCCAATCACTACTGCATCATCTATAGTCTTTCCCTTTGGCCACATAAGAACTTGACCATCTACAAATGCAACCCTTATGCCTTTTGCATCCAATGCAGATATGGAGAGGAGATTCTTCTTTAGTCCTGGTACAAACAATACATCCTTCATCTTCATAGACTTTCCAGAGTCTATCTTATAGGAGGATTCACCACTACCTTTTATTGGATACTGGTAGTCATCCCCAAGTTTCACCTTGTGAGGTGACTCATGTTCAGAAAGTTTCACAAAGGATTCTTTGAATCTTTTCATATGTTTGGAAGCCCCACTGTCTATAATCCAATCATTGCTTCCATGTGTGATAGTTCCTGTGAGAGAAGAAATCAAAACATATTCTTCATCACTTGAAGAATCACCACTTTCTTGTTTTATTCTCTTTGTGGAAGGTTCACCATCCTCTGCTGCATGAGCATGATGTCTTCTCTTGTTTCCCTTCTTCTTGTGAGAGCCATTTTTGTTTCTAGGAAAATCTCTGTCATAGTGTGTCCTCTCTCATCACAAGTAAAACATTTGAGTTTAAATAAATTTCTGTTATGTTTTCTTGAGTTACCTTTCTTGTGAGAATGCTTACCTTTGGGGTGATGATAGTCCCTTCTACTTTTCTTGGAGTTTATTGTGAGAGCTTGATCTTCACTTCCCATCTTTTCTTCTCAGGCTACTATTCGAGCTTCTTCTTGTGAGAATTCATCCCACAGTCTATTGAAGGTGACTAGCTTTCTTCTAGCACAAATCCTTGAATGAAGGAGTCTCATGACCTAGGGAGACCATTCAAGTTAGTCATCACAATCTCTGCATTCTCCAATTCTTCATCCACTGCTTCAAGTTATTTTTTTATTTTGAGACCCTTGCGAAGTATGACTGTATGGTCTCCACATTCTGTATCTTCACATTCTTCAACTGGTTCCTCAAAGTCATCTTCCCATTTATGTTGTTTCCCTCAAATAGCTTGGTCAAGGATTCAAACATCTCTTTAGGTGTCTTTAGGGAGGACAACTGTGGTATTAGGTGATCCTTGATTGAATCAGCAATAATCCTCTTGGCCATGATCAAGTTCTTCTTATGTAAGGCCTTAGCCTCATCTCCCTCTGGAACTGGAACCTCTTCATTGATGTAAGAGTCCAACTCATTTTCTTCCAGAACCAAGGAGATCCTATACTTCCAGGCTCGGAAGTTATCAGCACCCATCAAGATTTTCATCAATCTTGGTGTGATGAGACATCTTAATGGAGAACCTCAAATGGAAATACAAAATATTTAGATCTTACCAATTTGAGAAGCTGAAAAATGGATCTGGAGCTGATCTTTTGCAGTGCTGGTTTTTTGGTTCCAAGGAAAATTAGGGTTTGAATTTCCTAGAGTTATACCTAACCAAAAACCTTGATTTTTGTCTCTAACTTTGATTTTGAGGAGGAGATCAATCCTAACCTGGGCTCACTCAAAAATTCCTATTTAGTGAAAATCCCTAATTTCTCGATACAGTGGTAGGTCAAAAACTGAAAATGCTCAGAATCAGATTCTGCTTCGACGAAAAGATGCACCCTTGAATGGAGGTTCAGCCTAGCCTCCTTTTTTTGATGGATTGTGGAGAGAGACCCAAAAAGTAAGAATCCCTAGCTTCTGCAGCTGCACAATGTCTTCTTCTCAGGTTAGCTCTGATACCATGTTAGATTTTTATCAATTAGATAGTATTATCTTAAGATCTTATATGATAGAATAACATGCACAACAATCAATCATAAGAGATAGTAGACACAAATATTTTCCTCTGGGAAAACATAAAGGAGAAAACCCCGCAACTTCCTCAGAGATAGAATAAGCACCAATGGCAGCAGTAAAATCCAAATACAATAATATGATCTTCAACAGTTGTCCTCTTGCTTATCCCAACTCCTTCTCTCTTACTCATGTGCTACAACTGAGTGTGAGTGACTGTGTGATAAATAGAGAGGCTCACTCTCTATTTATACTAGTTTCTGACTTGACAATAACTTACCAGGGCTGACTTCTCTAGGAGAGTTTGATAACCCTAGTGCCCCACAACTGCAGGGACTTTAACCCCTAATAAACAAGGAGGGTTAACCTCTATGACTTTACATGACTTGTTTACATTATTGATTCTCTCGATGGGAACATCGGGACTAATAAAATACAATATATGAAATACATAAGTGAATACATTCTGAAGTTACAAATACATCAACATTGGATCACGACTTCACTACACAATCTAGATGACCTTCTAAGTCCACTTCATATAGAGGAGTCAAAATAGATCATCAAATCTAAAATTCAGATGTACTAAGTCATTAGATAATAAAAAATATAATCGATCTCACAATATGAAAAGAACATGCACTACTACACTACGAAACCATACATTTGGTAAATATCAAGATATTGCAAAAATAAATAATGTTTAGGACATAATGAAGCCTTGTCCAATTTCATGAAGAAGTTAATTAAGAAGTGTAGGATTTCATATGTTATAGTCTTTTGAAACTTATACATAATTGATAGAAAAATTGTGTTGAACCTATAAAATATTTTACAAGTATTTATCTTTTGTCAAAGATGTTGAACTTCGAAAAAATCCTGTCATATGTTCAAGTCTGGAATTAATGCCATTGTTGGACTTGTAATTGATAATTTTGGTACCAGAATTTTATCTATAGTAGCTATATTTGACGATGGTCAGTGTTGTCATAGCTTGAATGTATCATTGACTTCAACATTTGATTTTGTTGTATCAACCAACAATGAGCTACTAATTCTGGTGTTGTTGCTCTGTTGTAGTGGGTTGAATGTATTGTTCACTACTAATTCTAGTCTTGAATTTCCAACCAATAATTAGCTAGCCTCGACAACACTGTCATTAAATAATTGAAGTCGACAAATTTGAATAGATTGAGACGTGGATCCCACAACTGTAACAATAATCACAAAAATAATTATATTTAGGCATTGGGTTCAGTCATGTACCTTATTTCAAATGAATTAAAATTTAAAGTTATATTGAAATACCTCTATTGTATGGAATAGAGCATTGCACTATATCTGATCTATGCTTGACACTTCTTTGTTTTCGAGAAGAAATATCCATTTTCTCATCCATGATTTTCCTTTTTCTGCGAACTCCTCCAACCCTTTGAAATTCTATTGCATCTCTTTTTGAAAGCAATGCTTGACCATGTTGTATTTTTTTTATTAAGCGGGCTCGAAAATCTATGATGTCTTTGTTTAGTGATCTTAGATGGAGTTATAGTACAATCAAATATTTTATTGCACTCTTCACCTACAATTGACACTAGGGTGTTAAGTCTGCGTGCATGGTCCAAACTTGTAGGTGTTATATTTAACAAACCCCCAAGTGTTTGTTGAGTTGATGACATAATAAATCTCATTTCATCGGCATCGGACATGGAATTATCTTGTCCTATAGTTGGGAAATCAACATGATCTGAGAAATTACCATAAGGAGATTCAAAGCTTGGATGAAGCTCTGCTTGGATTTCTGGGCTTAAATCAACTTGTTCATTTAAATCAACTAGAAATATAGGCCTCTCAATGATAATGCTAGAAACATTTGGTGATACATGCTCACCAAAAATATTTTGTCCTACCACCATGCCAACCTTTATTACATGTTTACAAATATTGCCATTCAAATCCCAATCACAACCATAGAAAAAAAAATCGGAACTTCTATATATGATACCAGGTATCACGAGTATTGTTATTCTGGCTACGAACCCAATATTCATTGTTATTGTTTTCATCACATACGCATTCTTCATATGGGATTTCATTTGCTCTGCGCTTGCTTATAGCCAGTTGTTCATTGGATTTTTTAGGTCGTAAAATACAAGCTTCCTTTAAATGTTGCATATGAATGTAATAAGGTTTCACATTTTCCAACACATGAATGCACCAGTCAACCCGCTTGTGGCATGCATTGTTCTTCCCATCAAGGTACCTTTGTTTTAGGTACCTATGGTACGACTCAATCGCATTATTTGTATCCGGATTTGAATGTGAAAACTTTCTATAATATTTCTCCCACATTTCTAGAAAATGAAGGGGGTTAGAGACAAAGATAAGACTAAAAATAGTGCAGTAGAGAATTAGAATATAATCATGACACACCTACAAAAAAATGCTTACAAATTTTATTGTTGTCTAGCCGGGTGGTTTTGAAATACCCCAAAAAATTTTCTTCATCTTGGAATTCTTCAAGGATTTTTGCGACTTCTTTTTGTACAAAGAAATCATCCTTACATGAATGCATTATTTCTCCTAGAGCATGAAAAATTGAGACTCTTTTTTCCTTTCCACTAACTTTGCTTAAAACATTCTTCATTCATGCACGATGAACATGCCATACGCATAACAATATTGATGATTTAGTTAAACATCTATAATGGAATTGTAATAAAAGAGATTAATATATATGTATACATACTGAAACATTATTCATCTCTCCCCATCCCTTATGAAAATATTTAAGCAAATCACCTTAAAGCCTCAATCTCAGCTGCAACATCATCTGTAATAAAAGCATGAACTTGCCAATCTGGTCATTCTTTCATTTCGATCTCAAATAATATTGATAACCATTTTTTAATATCCTCTGTAGTATTACGTGATGAAATAACCCAAGCTATTGGGACACCATTATGGTGCTTGTCAAAAACCATAAGTGTATAAAGTTGGTACTACATTACAAACAACACATAATTATATTTAAAGTCCACACATCGGAAATCATTTTGATAAATATAATTATATGAGATCCACGAGAAATTTGTACTCACCCAATATTTATTTGTGCTGAATGTAGAGTACATGGATATAACATTATTGTGTGAGTACTTCAGCATCATTGATCGCATCCAACTTGTTTGTATACCAATGATAAATGGAATGTTTTGCATAACATCCTGTTGTTGGTAGAAAAAAAACTTATCTAAAAACTGATTGTACCAACAATTCACACTAGTTGGATCACTTTGGTCCTTCACATATTCTTGTCTTTTTATATCATTGTACATGTTTAAAATATATTGTGTTGTTTCCAAGGCATATCGAGCTATCCCTGTGAACAATGGTCCAGCTTCATGCTCCATGTCATGAATTAATTTATCCCATATCATTGTGACATTAAAACCAACTTCAACCATAAATTGGCTCGCATATTATTTGTTAGATGTGGTGCATAATTGAAAGTTTGAGGCCTACCAACTGCATCCTTCCCATGACACACAACACCATATTTATCAATATGCCTACATGTTGTATATGTAATAACAACATCATTTGGTCTAAGGTAGAGTCGACGCACAATGAAGTGGTACTTGCAACCAACTTTAATGCTTTGTCTCAAACTATGTTTCTTCATTGTAGTTTGAAGTCTAGTCGTTGTAATCCTATCAGCCCAGAATTTACAAGTGGACTCCGGACCATATGCACAACAATACCCATCATATATAATTAAACTAGATTAAAAAAATAGATGCATGTTTTTATCGATTAACTCGAATGATAAAATAAAAAAGTATATAAGCATGTTTCACACAATAAAGTATGAGTAACTATAATGACTCACATAGCATACTCCAAATATGTGTCAAATTGAATTTTTTCGATCTCCTCGACTTTTTGAGTTCGTCGAGTATGAACAACAAATTGAGTAGGGGAAGTTTCTCTCACTTGCTCTCCTTTACTAAAGTCTTGAAGTCTATAGTGTGGAATAATTGAAACTTGGACCCCCCATATTTCCGTCCATGTCAAATCTTTAGAGGAAAACTCTACCATATCTTCTGGATCTTCAACTTCCAACTCATTAATCTCCTCCCACTTTCCCATTATAAAACCTCTACACAATCACATACAAAAATAAAATCCTTATAAAGTATTATACTATAACTTAGAAAATAATTAGTTAAAAGGTATATAAACAAAGTAAGGGATAACTAGATGTGATATCTTCATAAAGCTCTCAATCCAAGTGTAGATACAATACTTCATATAGGTACTTATGCTTAAGTATAAATTTGGTTTTCTAATTTTGTTTAAATAATAAGTGTTGGTAATTGATAGAATTACCCTCAACAATAATTTTATCAACTCCCTATCCATAAAGCATAATCCAAATGGTTTCCCTTATTTTATTAGATCACTCAATATATAACAATAATGATAATGGCTCCAATTTATAACAATAATGAAAATGGCTCCAAATGGATTCCATTATGTTATTGGAGCCATTGTCATCTATTTCATAGCTATGGCGTGTCTGAAACCGCTATTCTAACACCTTAGTGGAATACCTCGTTTGCAAAATTAATTTTTATAATCATTGACTCCACTCCTTGGAAAGAGATCTGAAACGAGTAATAGTGGATAAAGGAAACCATAGAAATATAATTTCAATTAGCTCTATTGGTAGGGATAGCCAAATGGAAGGCACCATATCCATTTCTATAATATGACATAAGAGAATAGATTAGTATAAGTGTCAATACAATCAAAAAATTATTTGCTAAATTCAAATATAACATTTATTTATTTATTAGTTTATGAGTATCCAATATAATTACCATTTGCACAATAAAGAAAATATAAAATGATCTATGATATAAATTCATAGTGTAGCCAACATATAATCAAATTATATAAAAAATTGTGTCCTTTTATTCAATAGAGAAGGTGATTAAAATTTTACATAACTTGCAAAGGCAAAGAGATTGTTCCTTCATACATCTAGTAATGTCGATTGAGTTTACATTCCAAACTTTGTAATGGACTCAAGCCATGTTGTAGGTAATGGTCAAAGATCATGGAATGAAATCACGCTTTGTGTAAGTGTCTAAAAATTGCTACACATTATATTTTTGGTGCACTGATTTTCTATTGACATAGGGAAGCGATGGTTTATAGACATCTATTGTTCATATACTGCTATATGAATAATGTTGCAAGGGTTAACATAGTAAAAAGGAAATGGAATCTTACCTTACTTTCACACCATGATATTAGAATGGTGGGAGCTAAATACACAATATACATTACACAATAATGTACAAAGTGTATGTATATGAGCACTTAAATAAGCACTTAGTATTAACATATTTATTTAGTTAGCAGATATTTAGATATTTAGATATCTAGCGAGGCAGAGTTCTAGCTGGGGCCTAGTTCCAGCTGGAGCACAGTTCTAGCTGGAGCACAGTTCTAGCTGGAGCACAGTTCCATCTAGGGCATAGTTCCAGTCGGGGCAGAGTTCTAGCGGGGCAGAGTTCCAGTCGAGGCAGAGTTCCACTGAGGGAAGATTTCTAGTTGGGGTGGAGTTCTATCCAAGGCATAGTTCCAGCCAGGGCATAGTTCCAATTGAGGGAGGGTTCCTATGAGGGAAGAGTTCCTTCCGATAAAGTTCATGCATTGTCCATGCAATTGGACTAAATCAACATGTGTCATTTGAACGATTATTGGTTGAGAGCTACAGCTCATCATAAAATGCAATTCGAGACTTGAATCATTAAAATATTTATTGAGTTGGGTTTTTTGCATAGGTATTCAAATAAGAAACCCCTCACCCACCTAGTTCCATGTCCCCAAGCTTGGTTTACTTAGCGATTTGAGAAGTTGTGGTTTTGTTCAATGAAACCCAATGAAAATTTTGCATCGAGGAGTGAAATTCATGAAACTCTTCCATGAGAGATCATGGATGGTGTCATTGCATCCACCTAACCTATAGACACTTTCTAGAAGCTATAGAACTCAATTATGTTGCTCTGTTTTGGTTCTACACATCTGGACCAAATTAACATGTGTCCTTGAATGACTCTTGGATGTAATTGAAAACTTGCCATAAAATGCAATTACGGACTCAGATATACAAACTGTCCATTTTTTTAGGTCTAGCACATGAGGGTTCAAGGAATACACCCCTCGTCCATCCAATTCCATGGCCTAAAGCTTGATTTACCTACCGATTTGAGAAGCTAGGGTTTTGTTCAACGAGACCCAATGGAATTTATGCATTGGGGGGTCAAATTCATGAAACTCTACATGAGAGCCTGAAGATAGATACATCACATCCACCAAGCCTATACACACTTGATGGAAGTTTCAAAACTCAACTATTACTGCTCAGTTCTATATCTAGGCAGGGTTCTTATGAGGAAAGAGTTCCTTTCTATAAAGTTCATTCATTGTCGAACGTACTTCCTATAGAGTTATTGACCTAGCGGATATTTAGATATTTGGAATCTCAAGGAGGCATAGTTCCATCCAGGGGAAAGGTTCCAATTGGGGCAGAGTTCTAGCGGGGAAAAGTTCCACCCATGGTAGAGTTCCAGGTCAGGGCGAAGATCCAGCCGAGCCATATTTTCAGGTCGAGGCAGAGATCCATCCTGGGCAAAGTTCCAACCGGGGCAGATTTCCAGCTGAGGCATAGTTCCAGTCGGAGCATAGTTCCAATAGGGGATTCATACCACTGAGGTGAAATATCTAATCATTTTGATTCATAAGTTTGTCATGGGTCTCCCACTACGAGACACTATACACTCAACCTCAAGTGAAAATTTTATGAGGTATTATATTAGTGTACACAACCTTCCCAAATTGGATGAATGAGGAGGATAGTATCACACTGATAGTAGTGTTTAATATGAGTGTACTCAAGAGAGCCACCCATAAACTACAAGTGGACAAATTCCCAAGATCTAATGGATTCCCTGTAGATTTTTTTTCAAGGTTTCTAGGAGCTCATTCAATAATTGGTTGATAAAATAAGCTCATTGGAAATGGCTAAAACAGATGTTGCATTGATAGCACAACTAGATGAATCCTAGGAAGAAATAAAAATATTGAAGGTCAAGGATTTCGTAGAAAAAGGATTGAGGTCACCCCTCCTACCATCATAATATTAGATGTGGGATACTTAGACACTCTTGGGATACAACATAAAATAATATAGTTTCTAAAATGGGTGGAAGATTGCAAGGCCAAGGATAAGGTGGTTACAAAATAAGCCACTAGATCATAAGCATGGTAGATAAGACGAAATAAGATTGGAACAAGTAGGGATAGAATCTAAATGATGCTTTGAAAAACCTAGCAAATGTAAAAGTATAATTGGCCAACACTTATTACATGCACACATGGTAGGAAAAGAATGAAGATACCCTGGAACATATCAAAATGAAAAATAATATGGAGGCCATTAAGAATAACATATGGGAAGTGTTAATGGAAATATTTCCAAAATCATAAATAAATTGTGATTTCTTTCAACCCACTTCCTGCAGTTTAGGAAGACCAAACATAACAAATAGTTTTACACCATAAAAAATAGATATAAGCCTGCAACTATCAGGAAAATTGTACCCCAAAAATCCTACAGCTTAACCGCTATTTACATTCTAGCTGTGTATTACTATAAAATGCCATAACATAAAAAATTAACAAGCTACTAAGCCCTGCATATTTCATTCAAAATTGTTGGACTTCACCCAAAACAGAGTTCTTCAATGCAAAATAATGGTTATTTTTAATCTCTTTGGACCTTTGGGTTTAAAGTTTACTTTTTAAACCTATCACATTTAACTGATTTCTCATCTCTCCTTGTTCATTTTATGGAAATTGTTTATTTTCCATTATATTTTCAATGTCAGGTGATTGTGTTAGAATTTTTTAAGTAATATTATTCTCATAGTTGTTTTGAGAGTGAAATTTGCTAACCTGATTTGCTTTCGTGTATAAATATGATGTCATGTAATGAGACCATGAATCTACTATTTAAACATTTGAGAGATAACTTTTCTCAAGCAGGAAGCTTGGTTTAATAAATGAAATAAACACCCACACACCTGGGATAGGTGTGTAGAGAAGGGACCAAGCCACCGTCCACTGGTTTCGTTAAATGAGCCACCATAATCTTCGCCCTTCCCTACTACAATGTTATCAAGTAATGGATTCGTATTCCACCATATGAATCGAGGGCTGAGAAAGAAGACACTTCCATGCACAAGAAATGATTAACTCGCTGAAAGAAATCCTGAAACAAGGGTATAGGGGTGTGGTCTATTTTTTCTCTCCCTCCTCCAATATTTTAGCTGTGCTCACCCTCTGTCTGGTATCTACTATGACGTTTTAGTCTAAGCTTACCCTCCTCAAATATGATCCAAACTCGCTGAAAAGAAAAAGGGGTCTGTTTGCTAAAACAGGGGTACAAGGAGTTCAACGCCAAAATAATTTCGAAAATGTGGTCGGTAATGCATTAATTTGTATAGTCAATTCTTTGTTTTCAGTATCGATGCTAGGTTAGCCAGAGTTTTCTTTATCAGCAAATGGTGGATAGGATCCCGTATCTGGAATATGATGGAAGGGATCTCGTATCTGGAAGATGGTAGACAGGGTTAAAGGGGTCCGTTTGGCAGATGCTAGATGGGGTTGAAGGCGGTCCATTTGGCGGTGGGGAAAGGTGATTTGAGGGCCCCATATCCTTGCCATCCTTTCCTGCAAATTTGTCACGTACGATGGTGGATGGTGGATGGCATATATTGGCCTCATGATGCATTGATCCATATCGCCCAGCCCTATCCTCCCTCTCGCCATCATTCATCGAGATGCCCCGCTGTAGGTGCATTAAACACTCTGCTGCGAAGTGTATATTGCTTGCCCTAATTTCATCAGCTTACAAAGAATTATTAGCGAGTTACTATAATACTAAATGTACACTACTTTCATCATCTTACACATAATTATTAGTGACTTACTGATTGGGTGGCAATATATGGAAGGATTAGTATCATGCAATTGCAGAATTTAAATTGTCTTTTCAAATGAAAAAATGAAGAATAAAAATTTGAAAAACATATCATTGCAACGAACGTTGAGCAAGAATCCAATTAGGAATGAGTTCCTATGTGGGGTTTCTTTTACTTCTCGTAAGACTTTCTGGAAATAATCAGTGTGACACGAAGGATCCAGAACATGGTTGCATAATTGTATTTTGTGAGTTTCTACAGTTTTTTTGGTGTAGTATCCCCGAGGAAGGTATTCTACTTCTTTTGGTTTTGCAACTGTGAATAGTGATGCAAATTATATATTGGCAAACATGTAATGTTTTTTTTACTTATATTTTCTCTCACTGTTTTAACGAGAAAATTTTTATAGCAAACCCTAATAATATTCTTCAAATTATGTTGAAATCATTTGTTGGCTTGAGGAACGAATTGGTTTGCATTAAAACAGGAAGGAACCATTAGAAATCATGTTTTCAAAAAGATCATGTTAACATAACGTGTTATCTCTATCTCAATTTTAAAATATTGTTGCACATAATGATTATTGAAAACAATGAAGATGCCTCTGAAAAAGCAACACAGATAATGATTTTCAAAAACAATTTTAAAATCTTGTTGCAGATAATGATTATTCAAAACAATCTATCAATTTTAAAACCTTGTTGTAGATAATTTGTTCGACTCAAAAGAAAATTCTTTCCTTAATTTGTGTTTATATATATTTGTAATGGATAAAAATGATCTTTATGTTGGACAAATATCTAACTGAGATCCATACACTAGTACATAGAGGAGGGTATTAAGACAATATTTGAGACAATAGTTTTGTAAATTGTCTCAACTTAAGACAAAAATAAAATTGTGTATTGTCTTAAATACTGCCTTTAAGTGGGTGTCTTAAACTATTGTCTTAATTGAAAACAATAATTTAAGAGAATAAATTAAGACAATAGTTTACGTCACCTCCTTAAAGACGATATTTAATACAATACACAATTTTCTTTTTGTCTTAAGTTGAGACAATTTACAAGACTATTGTCTCAAATATTTACATAAATATTGTTTCAATACCCTCTTTTGTCTCTCTAAATACTATTTTCTGCAAAAATAAACTACAATATCCTATATTGTATTGATTTTTGGAAGGACATAGTGGAATTGAACCACCAATCTTCTGCTTTGTGATGCAATGCAGATGCTTTACCATTAAGCTAGTGCCCTTTAAAAAATTAAGGAAAAGATGTATATTGTTATTTAAAATCTAAAAGAAATGTCATGTCAATTGATAACACCTTAAAGAGATGTCATGATTAATATAGGAACACTAACATATTGATTTTCCTACTGTCAATACACCAACTAATAGTTGATGTACAATGTATCCACAGATCTCTAAAATATAAGTTTATTTTTTTCACCACTTAAATAAATAAATCCACACACTTAACTTAATAGGGTTTAATCGAATATCTAGATAGAGGGGTGTGTGCAAGAAGTTGAGGGACCTTTTAGATGCAATGGTGGAGTGAAGTCAATCACTCTTGATCCAAAAAAAAAGAAATCATCCCAAGCAACACTGAACCTGCCAAGCCTAGTCCCAAGGCTGGCAATAGGCATGCCAACTAGGATAGTAAGACAAATCACGCCTCCATTTTAGTGAAGAGAATCACGTGCGCGATTTCTTTCACTAAAACGGAAGCGTGATTTCCTTCACTAAAACGGAGGCACGATTTTGAAAGCCTGTTTTTTTTTTAAATCGGTCGAGGCCATTTTTTTCTCATAACCACGTGGCTATTGGACGAACGAGGACCAACTCTCGACTGTGCATATGTGATTTTGGGTGTGCTTGAGCTCTCCATCTCCACCTTTGGATAAACCTCCCCTTTGTGAGGTATTTTCTTCATTTTTTTTCATTTTCTTCATCAATTTATTTGCCCTAGATTGAAAAATTAAACCATATTAAATTAAATTATGGCCAATTGAAACAAAAACCCAATGGAATTACCCAATTGAAACAAAAACCCAATGTAATTGGCCAATGAAAACAAGAACCCCAATGTAATTGGCCAATTGAAATGAATTCCTCAATTTAATGATAAAAATGAAATAATTTTGATTATTTAACAAAATTGCCATGCCCAATGGAAACCAAAACCCCAATTAAATCAAAAAACAAATGAATATATTGGGATGTTTTCCTTGTCATGTTTTTTTTTTGACATTTTGTACACTCTAATGTTGAGTCTTTAAGTTGTGTATTTTATATAGTTGGTTGTGATATGATCCAAACCATCCCATTGTATCTATGATAACAATTATTGATGTAGGAATTGACAAGTGGCCTCATCTAAAGGAATTACCCTGCCTTCCTCATAGAAATATAGTCACCCTCATTAACAATAGCTACCATAGCCATTGAATATTACCCTCATCAAAATGATAATAATATTCATTATTAATAAATGGCTTAGAAATTGATTACCAACTTCATTCAACAATAGCCACTCTCATTAACAATAAATAGCTTATGAATAGACTAACACTCTAACAACGTGATTCATAACTAGAATAGAGACTAACTACTAGTCTCATCCATATTACAATTCCCGTCATTAACAATAATTAAAACATGAAATAACTACCAATCTCATTAATTATCCCTAACTACAGCCCTTTTCATTTAAATATTAGTTTTCCAATTCAATTAACTAAAATTATTATTGAACAATAACCCCCTTTAATTAAAGATAGTAAAGCTAACATCCTAATCCAAATGATATTCTCTCAAATGGTATCTATATTAAGAATAAGTGTCATTCTCATCGTAATAAAGTTCATTAAATTACTATTTCCATATGCATATTCACAAGGATCCTTGTGAATCCATACCAAAATCCACAAATAAACACCTTATAATTTTGATGAAACTTCTCGAAGTTGCTCTTCCAAGAACATCAATAAACACCTTATAGTTTTGATGAAACTTCCCAATCCAAGTGTCAAAATAAGGTATAGTTCAGCTTCCCATGCTTTTAACAAATATTTTGTCTTGAACGAAGGGTACTTTTTGGTTAAGGTCAAGACAACAAAGTTCAACAATAGACTCTATGAATGTGAAGATACATAGGTAGGTTGATGTATTTGATTAAACATGCCAATCACATACTAGATCATACATGAAATTTAATCCAGTGGAACCCTTGCAACCATAAAATCCATAAAGTTATGCTAAATAGCCTTTGGAGTCCAAAAAACATCACACTACAACAAATAATTACATATCTAACAAAATCGTTGCCTATACTGGTATTTTATTCATCAACAACACATTACGCCACCTATTCTTTACTGTAAACTTCAAGATCAATCTTTAAATTTACATGATAGATTTAGTTTATATGTCAATAGTTATACAGTTTTCAGTTCTTAGATATGTCATTATATCATGTGTTTATATTTCTAATGATATTTTATTTGTATGTATGATTGCAGTGGCTACTATGGATCGTAACAATGCGGAGATACTGAGGTTCATTGGCCATTTGAGAGATATTAGTTCGGTTTGGAGGGGTGGAGATGAGCTTCGCCGCTCCCTGTCAGATTCATTGTTATCTATTGTTGATACGATTGCAAGATCGAATGATGTGTTGTATAGCATCGCATCTTACAGGGAGAGAAAAATGCAACAATATGCTAATGGGTTGAGTTACAATGAGGTAAAAAAGCTGAAAATAACAAAACAACCCATCTATTCATTGTTTAGACTGCCTGGGATGGATAACATCCCAGAGATTAGAAGGCCACATATTTCTATTGAGTGGTGCACTTTTCCACCCATCAGAGACAACTGGATGGATAGGTGGTACATGGTTTTTGACATTCCCCCTCACAACAATAGGGAAGTACCGATGTACTTCCTCCGAAAATTGTATGCAGAGTTTGTGATGGGGAAACATGTCAACTATGTTGACATGTTGGGCTTCCAGGGAGTTGGTAGGGGAATGCCCCAACACTGACCCCATGCTAGTCATAGAGATGCCAATCCACAGATACCTGCACCCCATGCCCAGCTACCAAGGGAAGACATCCCTCCTGCACATGACATGGTTTCCCAAACACAGGATGCATTTTTGACTCTAGCTGAGATGGTCTCTCGACACATGACCACTATTGACCAGAGAGTGCCCTCTTCCTCTGCTGGTGTACAACAACCAAATTCTGGTGGTGGAGGGACATCTGTTGGTGGGGATAGACCGACATCCCATGTGCCTTAGAGTGAGCCGCGCGTCTGCAAATTGTGTGGGGGACCCTGTTATGGTCTTGGACCAAAACATGGTACCAGTACGATGACTGGTGGTCAGGTAAGGACTTTGTTTTAAAATTCTATTATTGAACTCAATTTTTAATTGTTCCATACTATATCTAACATATTAAAAGATTCATAATATATATGCAATATTTACTCTTGCAGGAGATTGATGCCTCTCATGGGGGTGGTACTGCACCCTGTGTGGTTGTACCCGAGACCTAGAGAACCACAATTGAGGTAATATTTAAACACTTGTTATTTTGTTATTACATGTATAATTTTGTTAATGCATGTGTTAGTTGTTAGCACTCAGAATGTACCCAGGTTGTAAAAGGTAAAATCCAAGGTAACAGCAAAACCAATTTAGACAGAAACTGGTATTTTCTTCCAGAGAGGGATCTCTCAATAAAGATTTAACATGACCAGATATAAAATAACATTTAAAGATTTGTATGTTTGGCTGAAACAATCACATAACCATTGGGCATGGAGTCATATACAATATAAATGTATCACAAAGGCATATACACGAGATTTATCAGAGGCAATATAATCACATCATCACAGTCATTCAAATTAATCCAGGTGAAACAGAAGAGATGAGGAAACAGCCCATTAATACAGAGCATCAACAAGGATGAATTCTATATCAACTTTAGCAGAAAAAATCATATAATATCTGAAATGATGACTAGAACATAAACATATGAATTCCAATCATCTAACGCTATATTCCATAAATGAGGAAGAAACAAAATGGAGTGTTACACAAGGGAAATACAATCGCATAAAGAAAGAAGCACAGACTGCAATATCAACGACACAGGAATCTCTGGCAAAAACTCTCATGCATTCACTTTGTTACTCAAAAATAGATATGTTCTCCACAATTATTTTCCACCACCCGATGGGTTCCAACCCCCATCTCTTAAAAAAGATGCAAATTTATACATAAAATAATAGGCCTTCCAAGAAGATCAATAACTGAATGATCGGCTTAATTTAGAGTTTTGTAACTGAATTCCTAACCCCTAGGAATTTTGTTACAACTCCAATCCTAACAGATCATAAAGTAACAATCAACTTGATAACAAACTTTTGCTCAGCCAGCTCCACGTCATCAGCTCCACGTCTTTGCTCCATCAGCTCCTCAGTGCATAACACCTGTTTCTAGGGGTGAAGAATATACTTTGTCTTTCCAAACTATTCCACAGCTTTCCACTGCTCCGAACTTGGGGTGTCACATTCTGTCATTTCCTGAATTGATACTTCGAGCTCCATATATTCTTCATAGGACTTCTTGGGCAATCTGCT
The DNA here is from genome assembly GCA_001517045.1 of Pseudotsuga menziesii. NCBI lineage: Eukaryota > Viridiplantae > Streptophyta > Pinopsida > Pinales > Pinaceae > Pseudotsuga > Pseudotsuga menziesii. The sequence continues at coordinate 77,293 of LPNX010715336.1, read as the reverse complement.
TCTGATAATTACGAACTTCTGCAGGATTTCAAAATCTTCTGTTAACATATCCACAATGGTTTTCCCTGTTAGGATTTTCTCCAAATCATTAAATTTGGAGTGGTCCATGCGGAACTGGACAAGCAGGTTATGATAATGTTCCTGTGAGAACATCCATCCCTCCTTGTCCTAGAAGGAAGGAAACCCGTCTTCAAACAGCTCTTTAAAATCTTGTTTGAAATTATTAACCTGCAAAAGCAATCCTTCTGATTTATCTTGGACCGTCTTGATTAAGTGATGTTTGTGGATGATTTTCTTTGCCCACAGCACTATTGATACTTTGTCTTTTATGCCCATATCGTGAAACTTCTGATATGTCAGTGAATTCAGGAAATTCAGTGTGTTCTAAGCTGTAGTAAGAGGTCTTTTCTCCATATGTTCATTTACCAGCTTTAATCTCTGGTGAACTAAATTTATAAGTATATTCAAATCATCAATAAAATTTAGATAGTGCTAGAACTTGGTAATCTCTATCGACAGGGTATCCCAAATGATATGTTTTACCCCTTGAAGAGGGCCTTTCCCGATGCTTTTCTCCTTTAGCTCGTTGAATTTTTTCTGCAACTGATTTTTGTCCTGTAATATTTGCTTTTTACTTTCACTTACTTTGGCCAATTCAGCTTTTATCTTTTCATTCTCTGCCTTCAACTCTTTAATTGCTTCTTCTTTCAAGCTCACCTAGGACATTGGCACCAACAAATCAACGACAGAAAAATCATCTAATGGCTTGTGGATATTTACAACGGACAGGTCTTCATCAGCGGGGGTTTGACTCATTAACTCTTCCATAATTTCCTTCTCGTAACTTTGGCCTTTTTCATTAATGAAATCTGGGATAATAGTTCATTCCGCTCGGTCTTCCACCTGTCCTTTTCTTCCTGTAGTTTGACAGCTTTTCCCTTATATTCCATCATCTCCTGATGGACTTTATCCTTTTCCTCTTGCAAAGCCATTAATTCAGCTGATTGGACGTGCTCTGAACCTGGAATCTTCAGCTTTTTCTTTAAGACTTGGAGTGCATTGTCTTTTTCCTCTAGCATCCTCTTAACCGCCTGGGTGTTATCTGAACTAACAATGTCTGTTTGCAGCTTTCTAATCTGAATGAAATTTGCTTTATTCTCAACTTTCTCATGCTTCAATTGAATTTCTAATTTGTCTATCAAAACTTGCAATTTATTAATCCTTACCATGGCTTGCAGTAAGTCTGAGTAAATGATGTCACTGGTTTGTTTGTGCAGTTGTATCTTATCTGGAGTATTGATTTTGTCCAGCCGGATCTCCATTTCAGACATCTTCTTGTCGTTTACTATAGCCATCTTAAATGTATTTCTCTCAGCATCTCTAGCAGAAACTAGAGAGGTTTTTGAACTGTATAAACTTCTCACTCTCGGGAGCAAATTTCTTGTCTCCTCTAGGGATTGTTTCCTCTTCTCTGTATAGCTGGATTTGAGCTCTTCCTTCGACTTAAATACTGGGCTTGATTCTGAACTGTCTACATCACCCTCTACATTTTTAAAATATAATTGATTTACTTTTACGATTTTCATGGGAATCAGGGCAACCTTTTTAAAACCATCAGAAAATTCCTCATTTACCATTCCACCACCTTCAAGCAGCTTTGCCCTTTTATGGGACCCATCTTCATCTACTTCCATACTCTCAATTTCAGATGAACTCCTCTTAACTACAATGTTGGTATTTCCTGATACTGTAATTGGTGTAGCATGTGGATCTTCCTTGAACTGTAACAGATTGGCTGTTTCAGCCAAGTCTTCAACAGATTGGTGCTCAAATGGATTATTCTTGTTGGCTTGTTTCCTTAGGGATATAACATGATGTGGATCATAATTCACTTTTGATTCCCTTTGGAAATCCATATTCTCTAACAATTTCTCTATGAATATTAAGGCGCCTTTACTTTTAAAAATGAAAGAGCCGACTTTAAGTGGAAATTTAATGTTTGAAGACTTCTTGAAAGCCCCAAAATGCTATTCTTTAGATAACAACCTCTGCCTCATAAATTCAAGTGCGAAAATCCTCGAGGTCAAAAAGGCAGGTAACCTGTAAGGCTGACCGGTAAACCCATATACTCTTAACACAGTGTAATCCCTGTACAGAAACCAGTCTCCAACCCGATCTTTCGGTGAAGATTGCATTAAACACTTCATTTCATCCAGAACACGAGGAAAATCTTCATCAAATAACATTTTGTACATTTTCGACATGATCGAATTAGCAAATTCGAACATGTTGATTTACTTGGGGAAATCAGAAGAGCACAGAGTACTTAAAAATTTCAACTCGGTGACATTGGAGCATAACAGAATGTTGAGCAAATAGGTCTGAAACCTAAAGAAACAAACTTTTGGGAACTCAGTTAACTGCAGATGGATTGTTTCAGCGAGATACTCATCAAAATTAAACATAGGAATTGGCTGGGAGTTAGGGCTCAAGGAACTTATTCTTAATAAAAAAAACCAAGGATGACATCGCCTACATGGCAATCATCATCCAGAACTAATACTTGACAAACCAGAGATATGACCATTTGGACTTCATTTTTGAAAATGTGCACGGGGTAGGGCAAGAAAAAACCATCAAGGGATTGACCTTCTTTTAAAATATTAGACAGGAAATGACAACGATTCTCAGTTTCACAATTCTTATAAAAATCAGCAAGGACAGACTCATTTATCGACTCACGATTAACAGGGTAATTTTCAGGCAAATTGAGATTTTCTCTGATGACTGTGGCATCAATTTTACAAAGTATTCTAGACGCAGACCAACTCACAATTATTCTCTAGGAGGGAGAATAGTTTACGGCACACCACTCTGTAAACTCCGGGAAAGGGAGGGTTTGTTCAAGAGCAAAGTAATACAGGAAAGACTTACATACATTTAATACATCGTTTCCTTGCGAGTTATAAAACCACAATTTCTCCTTACTGATCGACACGCTCCCTATGGATAGGAAGGGGTCGCACACGCTCCTATCTCTATCAACTAAAAACTCTTCCCTTTCATCTACAACCTGACCAGACACTTGAATTTATTTCCCCTGGTCCATTACTCAATTTACAAAGGTAATTTGGATGGAGGAATTACAGGGTTTAAGCCTTACCTGGCTGACTGTAGAGGCGCGTGCTTGGAGCATGCCCGACTTTGACAAATGGAAGCTGTTGGAATGGCCAGTCCTTTTCACCTTTCCCGAACAAATAAAATAATAGTGAGAAGTCAACCTTGCTTTTATAGGCCCCCACCGGTTTTCCGTAAACCACTTTTTGTCTCTGGAGCCTACCACAATTCGCCACATGGACAAATGTTTATTTTTCGCAACTACCATTTATTCCTAACTACCGCACACTTCCATTCTCCAGATTCATTCAAGACCATCGATCTGATTCTTCTTTAATTTCTAACCCTCGGATCACGTGCCATGTACCCCTTTCCGTCGGGCGCCTTGACAATAAACAATGTGCAAGTCTCCACCCCGGAAACATCGCCAACCGTTGATGAAAAGGCCTCTCATTGCTCTGCCGTTAGATTGGGAAAGAGATATCCGATTCCCCTGAATTTCCCGACCTTATCCTTCGTGCAACTTCATGTTCCGGAATTGCCCAATGCCGTAGATGCGATCAACCTTTATTTGTGAGCCGTTGGATTAGGTGGCACCTATCAAATTCCGCTGGGCTCCGTCATTTTAACCACCGCACAAGTTTATGTTCCGGAATCGACAACCATTGTTGATCCACTTCACCTTTAATCCTCAACCGTCAGATCAACGACTACCTACTCATTCCGCTAGGCGCTTTGGATTTATCTGCCGTGCAAATTTTGGCTCCGGAATCAATCCCGACCGTGGATGAGCTCTGACCTTATCTTTCCACCGTTGGATCGAGTATTATGTACTCGATTCCGCCGGACCCCATTTCTTTAACCAACATGCGATTTCATAAGGCAGATTAAATATGGACCGTGGATCTGCCCGAGCCAGATTGATAGCCATTGATCTGTGCACCCGATAAATGCCCGGACATACCCTATCCTCCTTGCATTTCTGAGAGCATGGAGACAATCATGGCCATTGATTTCTATCCTTTCAACTCGCACCATCAGATCCTTGATAACGGGATCACCTTTTTGGGGTATCTTCATACTCTTACAATATATCTTTTAACCAAGGTTTGACAAGCAACCTGTTATTTCTTTTTCATCATTATTTTTTATCCCCTTGACAAATAATGGTGTTAACAGCTGGCTCCATCTGGGGATGATATCCTCCCTGCGAGGTATCAAAGAACTCATAGAACAGGTGCCTGTTTTTTTATTTTGCATAATAACTACCAAAAACCCATATTTTGTTTTTGTAAATATATCATTTTTGTATATTTTTAGAAAAGGAATGGTATTCCTCCTGAATCTTAGGGCTTTCACTGTGAGCTTCAAATACACTCGACTTACCATTCACATTTACTTGTAAAGAAAAATAAGTATGTACAATCTATGATACAAATTTTACCTTCCTCCTCAGGATAGGTAATGCTTTAGATATCTTCCATTTACAAGGTTACTTTCCAAAAGAACCCCATTTGTATATTCCAGCAAAAATGCATTTTGACCTCTGTACCCAGCAACAACATAAGGCCCTACCCACATAGGGTCAAACTTCCCATGCTTGTCTTCATTAGGAGCGTCCCACTTCAAAACCAGGTCATCGATCTGAAACTGCTCTCCCTTGATTCTTCTGTCAAAAGTATTTTTCATTTTCTCCTGATGTGACTGCACTTTGTCATAAGCCTTACTTCTTCGTTCTTCTAGCTCAATGATCTGATTTATCGTTCGCTGTATGTGATTTGGTTCTTCTTGCTGATCCTAGAAATATCTCATAACTGGTACCCCTAATGATGTCGGAAAAATCACTTCAGCCCCATATACCAGTTGGAACGGAGACATGCCGATTGCTCTTTTAGTGCTAATCCTGTCAACCCATAGAGCATATTTTAGTTTGGTGTGCCAGGACCTCTTATTATCTCCTAACAGTTTTTTGATAATCCTCACCAGGCTTTTATTTGAAGATTCAGCTAAACCATTTCCTTGAGGATAATAGGAAGTCGAGTGATTGAGGCTTATATGATACTTATGACAAAAATTAATCATTTTCCTAGATTTGAACGCAGCTGCGTTGTCTATTACTATCCTTTTTGGACACCCGAATCGAGCCAATATATTTTCTTCAAGAAAATCCATGATCACATTTTTAGTGGCCCTCCTGGTAGGAATTGCTTCTATCCATTTAGTAAAATAGTCTATAGCTATCAAGATCCACTTGTGCTGACCTGACGAATTGGGGTTTATTTCAACAATAAAATCCGAACCCCATTGCTGGAAAGGAGCTTCAACTATTATGGGATTCAAAGGGAGAGGCAGTACCTTTCTTTTACCATCGAAAATTTGGCATTGATGACATTTGCTGATTTCTTTATATACATCTGAGAATAACGTAGGCCAATAATAACCAGCTCTCAGGATTTTGTTTGCAGTCGCCTTCCAAGAATGATATCCCCCACAGTCTCCCTGGTGAAATTATTTGGTAACTTGCTGAGCTTCATCTTCCAAGAGACAATTTAGTAGAACTCCTCCAGGATCTTTCCAATAAAGATATTTATTTATGATACAAAATTTAGTAGATTTCAACTTTACAGATCTTGCTCTTGATTTACTTAACCCTTCTGGTGCTTGCAAATTTCAGAGGACATATACAATACCAGAATACCATGGAGAAGCCACAAAATCAGCCATCACTTCAGTCTCTGTATCCAACTGATCAGACTGGTGAGTCAAAAAATTGATCTATAAAGATTCACAATTTGAGTTTGTCATCATATTTGCTAGCCCTTGTCCTTTAACCAACTTCGTGGGCTTTATTTCTATATCATATTCCAATAATGTAGCTATCCATCTCGCCCTCCTGCCTTCGGGATCTGGTTGAGTCAAAATTGCTTTTACTGCAGCGGTTGGAACATGTGCAATTACATGGGAATGCAAAACATATACTCTGAAATCCTTTAATGCTTTAACGAAAGTGTAGGCCTGCTTTTCCATGATGTCATATTTCAATTCCCCATCCCGTAGCATTTTACTGATAAAGGCTATGGGTTGTTCCAAATTTTCATCATTTTTCTGGAATAATACTGTTGCTATAATATGTTCCGAAGCATATGAGAATACTGAAAAATATTTGGCAAAATCTGGACTTACCAAAACAGGAGCTTCTGAAATTGCTTTCTTGATCTCCCGAAATGACTCCTTAGCTTCTGTATTCCACTTTATTTCGTGGCCCTTCTTCAACATATTTGTAATATTCATCAAAATCTCAGCAAAGCTTGGTACAAATCTTCTCAAGAAATTTACCTGTCCCAGAAATGATTGTATCTTCTTTTTGCTTCTGGGTTCTCCTACCTTCAGAATTGCACTTACTCTTTCAGGATCAATCTTTATGCCATCTTTGGATATTATATGGCCTAGCAGCTTTCCTTCTTCTAACGCAAAATTAGACTTCTTAGGGTTCAAAGATATGCCATATTTCCTACACTTGGTGAAAACCCTCTTCAGATGATGCATATGTTCTCTGTCAGACTTTGAGTAGACTGTGATATCATCCATATAAATTACCACGAAATTTCTAATTTCTCCTGCAAAGGAAATGTCCATAGCTCTCTGAAAAGTAGCTCCTGCATTCATCAGGCCGAAAGGCATTTTTGCATACATGAAAGTGCCCCATGGTGTGGTGAAAGCGGTCTTCTCTTGGTCTTCAGGTAGTACCTTGATCTGATTATAACCAGAGAAACCATCTAGCATTGAAATTCTTTCAGCTCCCACCACTTGCTGCAGTATATGATCCATCTTGGGTAGAGGATAGTTGTCTTTCATGGAGACCTTATTCAAATTGCAGAAGTCTATGCACAGTCTTATCTCTCCATTCTTCTTCCTGACAGGGACCAAATTCGCAACCCATTTAGAAAATCTGAGTGTTACAATGATCTTGGCATCAAATAACTTCTTTATTTCCTTCTCAATGACAGGGAGCAATTTAGGGCTGATCCTCCTGAGTTTCTGTTTAAAAGGCTTCACCCCAGGCTTTATAGGAATAGTGTGTTGTATGATAGATGTATCATATTCTTTGAGGTCTTCATAACTCCAAGCAAACACATCTGTATACTTTTTCATCAACTTCACATATTCCTCTTTCTCCCTCTCAGGCAGCTTCTTGGATAATTTTAGGATTTTAGGATTTTCTTCAGTGCCAATATTTTTATCTTCAACCGCATCTCCAACAGGTTTCACTTTGGGGTTCTTGGCAACATCATTTTGATCAAAGAGCTTTTCTAAAGGGATCAGGCCTCTTGGTATGAAATTATTTTTCAGCTGGATAATATCCTTACCTCCCAAGGTATTCCTTAACTTCTTAGCATCTTCTGCTTCTATTTCAATTTCTTCATCCTCTCCAAGGGTCTCATTATTATCATTTTCATTGTCAAAATGAGCATTCACAAACTCTCCTGATAATTCTAAAAATATTTGGATCTGCATATCATCTTCAAACACCTGCCAGTATTTGGAATTGTCCGGAATAGAAGGTCTGTTCATAATCTCCACCTGGTATTCCTTTTTACTAGCCATTGGGGTTTCAAATTTTCCAGCAGATACTGCTAAAGAATCAGCCACCAAATTTTCAACCCTGGGAACAACCTGAATTGTATGCTCTGTGAAGAAATTACCAAGCATATCCCATACTTCATTCCTATAAGCCCTCATCCGAGGATGCCTGGTTTGATAACTCTCATTTACCTGGTTTATCACCAACTCAGAATCTCCCAAGATCCTGACTCTCTGAGCCCCCAAATCTTTCAAAGCATGTAATCCTAATAACAAAGCCTCATACTCTGCTACATTATTTGTGCATTCAAATAGAAATTTGTATGATAAAGCTTTGAAATCATGAATAGGATAAATTATGTAGACACCAGCCCCAACACCAACCTTTGCAATAGATCCATCAAAGTACATAATCCATTGGCCTTCTTTTTTCTGTTTTGCTTCCAGAGCATCCTGTTCTAAAAAAATTTTTTCACTATTTTCCTCGGACTTCTCCTGCAATGTCTTTTCTACATCGTGTGGGATAGCATCATTAAAGAAAATAGAAGATCCCAAATCAGTGTCGATAGCATATATGTGATGAATTTCAGGTTTATCCTGGCTACTTACTACATATGGAGTTCTTTTTTCACTATATAATCTCCTGCTCCCATCTGGAACTGGAATAGTAGCATATGACATATCCATCTGTAAACTACCTTTCAGCTTGGAGGTCCAAGATCTTGATAGCAATATCCCAAATTTGGGTGGGATGTCTGCCACTACCACATGCATGACTATACTTTTAGAAGGCAGTTTGTTCAAGGTTACCACCATGTCTTTAATTAATCCAAGGCATTTTACCCTTTTGGAATCAAAAGAGTATAGATCTTTATAGGGTCTTGTTACCTCTAATCCCAAGCTTTCTACCACCCCTTTGGGCATTAGATTGTGTGATGCCCCAGAATCCAACATAGCATTATGGCCACTTTGTCATGCACATTTAGGCTTAAATATAAAGGAGGAACTTCTTCACCTTCTATATTTTCAACTTTTGATCCAAATGAAATAGCAGGATTATCATCATTCAATTCTAGAATGTCAGACTGCCATTCTCCTTGGTTTTTGACCATTTTTGTGATAGTATCTCTGTATTCAGTGTTTCTCAATAACTCATTAAATGGAACAGAGATCTTTAGCTTTGAAAGCTCATTTTGTAGGTTAAAACCAGCACTAATATTTTCCACATCAATCGGAGTCGCCTTCTTTATTATTTTATCCCTTTGTACCTCATTTTCTACCTCCTTATTCATAGAAGGCTCCTTTTGTAGTTCCTTTCCCTTTTCTCCATTCAAAGAACTAGAGGAAGGCTGATTTGGGTTTGCCTTCCCTTTATTTATGGGGACATCCCTATTCCTCAGTCTGATTTTCCTCTGCACATCATCCATTGCATGTAAATAACCTCTTTGATATAGCTCATTTTCAAATTCTTCATTTGCATCTTCCTGCGCAAACATATTATGTTCCTCTTCAGTAAGATATATTTCTGAATCCTATTCTCCAAACAGATGAATCTCATTTTCAAGGGGATCTTCTTCATCAGCAACATAATTCTCAGGGAAAGGCGAGCGGATGGGCTGTTCTTCTTGGTTCCTTGGATTTCTCTGGTCTCTCTGTCTATTTTGGGGGGGAACAGGGGGATTTGGTCTTCTGAAATTTGGATTCCTGATTTGGGGATCCCCTTGCTCTCCATTGAAAGGCCTAGGGTCCATGGTTAACCTATCCATCAACTTCTCCATATTCTTCAACATCATCTCAAACTTAACCTCAGCAGAAGAAGAAGAAGCGGAAGGTACATTTTCTTCTTTTCTCCTCCTATCCATATCTCTATGTTTCATCTTTCCACTAGCCATCATGTTAGCTTCCACTTCTAGGGCATCAGTAAACATGGCAGCAAGAGTTGCCGATTTCCTTTCTCGCAATGAGAATGCAAAATCATTATCAAAAGCTCCATCATAATGCAGTTTAGCAGCTGCATGAGAAGGTTTTATATCTTCCGGAATAGAGTTGTAAGCCCTCATGAATCTGCCTGAGAATTCATGAACAGACTCAAAACCCCCTTTATTAAGGCTGTTATATTGAGATAAAAGCTGCAGAGGATTCTGCTTATCATCCCACCTATCTAAAAATGCATTCTAAAAGGCCTGAAAATTCACTATAGACCCATTTGGAAGATCTTTGAACCATTTCTTTGCTTCTCCTGACAAACTCTGGGCAAACAACTGCATTTTAACATCAGGATAGTCAACTTCTTCCAAGTCAATAAAATATTCAAACTTGGCAACATGTTGTTTCACGGTTATATCCCCCTCCCCATCAAATAAAGAAATTCTTTGAGAATAATTTTGAGGGAGATCGTGTAATACAGCAAGCAGACGCAAGGGAGCAAATCTAGCGGCCATTGGTCTGTGTGGATTTACAGGAAGTGAAGAATTTTGAGTACTTTGAGAGGTGGATGTTTCAACTTTGGTGGTTTGTTGCAAATTTCTCCAGAGGGAATCTAACAGATAAGATTATAACCTACAAGGATTGAACTTGGTATTTTTAAGGTCAGATTCAGACTTGGTTCTCAACAGGTTCTTTCCATTATTAACTCCCCATTCTGGATTAATACAAGAATCTTGTGATGATGATGGACCGAACAAAGGGAAATCTATATTTTCTTTATTTTTTCTTCTAAACAACTTTTCTGGATCTTCAAAACTTTCCAAGATTTTGGTATCAGATTTACCTCACGTGTGTCTTCTCGAAGCCAGAATGTCTTTCTTAAATTTTGAAACAATTTTACAGTGAAGTCGCCAGGGCAAATATAAAACCTTCTTTTCTTTTCGAAATTCCTGTTTTCCCACATAAATCTTTCTTAATCTTTGTCATTCTCCTAGAGCAGATATGCACTTTTCTCCCCAGCAACGGCGCCAGTTTGTTAGCACTCAGAATGTACCCAGGTTGTAAAAGGTAAACTCCAAGGTAACAGAAAAACCACTTTAGAAAGAAACTGGTATTTTCTTCCAGAGAGGGATCTCTCAATAAATATTTAACATGACCAGATATAAAATAACATTTAAAGATTTGTATGTTTGGCTGAAACAATCACATAACCATTGGGCATGGAGTCATATACAATATAAATGTATCACAAAGGCATATAAATGAGATTTATCAGAGGCAAGATAATCACATCATCACAGTCATTTAAATTAATCCAGGTGAAACAGAAGAGATGAGGAAACAACCCATTAATACAGAGCATCAACAAGGATGAATTCTATATAAACTTTAGCAGAAAAAATCATATAATATCTGAAATGATGACTAGAGCATAAACATATGAATTCCAATCATCTAACGCTATATTCCAGATATGAGGAAGAAACAAAATGGAGTGTTACACAAGGGAAATACAATCGCATAAAGAAAGAAGCACAGACTGCAATATCAACGACACCAGAATCTCTGGCAAAAACTGTCATGCATTCACTTTGTTACTCAAAAATAGATATGTTCTCCACAATTATTTTCCACCACCCGATAGGTTCCAACCCCCATCTCTTAAAAAAGATGCAAATTTATACATAAAATAATAGGCCTTCCAAGAAGATCAATAACTGAATGATCGGCTTAATTTAGAGTTTTGTAACTGAATTCCTAACCCCTAGGAAGTTTGTTACAACTCAAATCCTAACAGATCATAAAGTAACAATCAACTTGATAACAAAATTTCGCTCAGCCAGCTCCACATCATCAGCTCCACGTCTTTGCCCCATCAGCTCCACGTCTTTGCTCCATCGGCTCCTCAGTGCATAACACCTGTTTCTAGGGGTGAAGAATATACTTTGTATTTCCAAACCGCTCCACAACTTTCCACTGCGCTGAACTTGGGGTGTCACATTCTGTCATTTCTCGAATTTATACTTCGAGCTCCATATATGCTTCATAGGACTTCTTGGGCAATCTGCTTCTGATAATTGCGAACTTCTGCAAGATTTCGAAATCTTCTGTTAACATATCCACAATGGTTTTCCCTGTTAGGCTTTTCTCCAAATCATTAAATTTGGAGTGTTCCATGTGGCACTGGACAAGCAGGTTATGATAATGTTCCTGTGAGAACATCTGTCCCTCCTTGTCCCAGAAGGAAGGCAACCCGTCTTCGAACAGCTCTTTAAAATCTTGTTTGAAATTATTAACCTGCAAAAGCAATCCTTCTGATTTATCTTGGACCATCTTGATTAAGTGATGTTTGTGGATGATTTTCTTTGCCCACAGCACTATTGATACTCTGTCTTTTATGCCCATATCGTGCAACTTCTGATATGTCAGTGAATTCAGGAAATTCAGTGTGTTCTGAGCTGTAGTAAGAGGTCTTTTATCCATATGTTCATTTACCAGCTTTAATCTCTGGTGAGCTAAATTTATAAGTATATTCAAATCATCAATAAAATTTAGATAGTGCCGGAACTTGGTAATCTCTATCGACAGGGTATCCCAAATGATATGTTTTGCCCCTTGAAGAGGGCCTTTCCCGATGCTTTTCTCCTTTATCTCATTGAATTTTTTCTGCAACTGATTTCTGTCCTGTAATATTTGCTTTTTACTTTCACTTACTTTGGCCAATTCATCTTTTATCTTTTCATTCTCTGCCCTCAACTCTTTAATTGCTTCTTCTTTCAAGCTCACTTGGGACATTGGCACCAACAAATCATCGGCAGAAAAATCATCTAATGGCTTGTGGATATTTACAATGGACAGGTCTTCATCAGCGGGGGTTTGACTCATTAACTCTTCCATAATTTCCTTCTCGTCACTTTGGTCTTTTTTCATTAAGGAAATTTGGGATAATAGTTCATTCCGCTCGGCCTCCCACCTGTCCTTTTCTTCCTGTAGTTCGACAGTTTTTCCCTTATTTTCCATCATCTCCTGATGGACTTTATCCTTTTCCTCTTGCAAAGCCATTAATTCAGCTGATTGGACGTGCTCTGAACCTGGAATCTTCAGCTTTTTCTTTAAGACCTGGAGTGCATTGTCTTTTTCCTCTAGCATCTTCTTAACCACCTGGGTGTTATTTGAACTAACAATGTCTGTTTGCAGCTTTCTAATCTAAATGACATTTGCTTTATTCTCAACTTTCTCATGCTTTAATTGAATTTCTAATTTGTCTATCAAAACTTGCAATTTATTAATCCTTACCATGGCTTGCAGTAAGTATGAGTAAATGATGTCATTGGTTTGTTTGTGCAGTTGTATCTTATCCGGAGGACTGATTTTGTCCAGCCGGATCTCCATTTTAGACATCTTCTTGTCATTTACTATAGCCATCTTAAATGTATTTCTCTCAGCATCTCTAGCAGAAACTAGAGAGGTTTTTGAACTGTATAAACTTCTCACTCTCAGGAGCAAATTTCTTGTCTCCTCTAGGGATTGTTTCCTCTTCTCTGTATAGATGGCTTTGAGCTCTTCCTTCGACTTAAATACTGGGCTTGATTCTGAACTGTCTACATCACCCTCTACATTTTTAAAAGATAATTGATTTACTTGTATGGTTTTCATGGGAATCAGGGAAACCTTTTTAAAACCATTAGAAACTTCCTCGTTTACCATTCCACCGCCTTCAAGCAGCTTTGCCCTTTTATGGGACCCATCTTCATCTACTTCCATACTCTCAATTTCGGATGAACTCCTCTTAACTACAATGTTGGTATTTCCTGATACTGTAATTGGTGCAGCATGTGGATCTTTCTTGAACTGTAACAGATTGGCTGTTTCAGCCAAGTCTTCAACAGACTAGTGCTCAAATGGCTTATTCTTGTTGGCTTGTTTCCTTAGGGATATAACATGATGTGGATCATAATTCACTTTTGATTCCCTTTGGAAATCCATATTCTCTAACAATTTCTCTATGAATATTAAGGTGCCTTTACTTTTAAAAATGAAAGAGACGACTTTAAGTGGAAATTTAATGTTTGAAGACTTCTTGAAAGCCCCAAAATGCTCTTCTTCAGATAACAACCTCTGCCTCATAAATTCAAGTGCGAAAATCCTCGGGGTTAAAAAGGCAGGTAACCTGTAAGGCTGAACGGTAAACCCATATATTCTTAACACAGTGTAATCCCTGTATAGAAGCCAGTCTCCAACCCGATCTTCGGGTGAAGATTGCATTAAACACTTCATTTCATCCAGAACACGGGGAAAATATTCATCAAATAACATTTTGTACATTTCCGACATGATCGAATTAGCAAATTCGAACATGTTGATTTGCTTGGGCAAATCAGAAGAGCACAGAGTACTTAAAAATTTCAACTCGGTGACATTGGAGCATAACAGAATGTTGAGCAAATAGGTCTGAAACCTAAAGAAATGAACTTTTGGGAACTCAGTTAACTGCAGATGGATTGTTTCAGCGAGATACTCATCAAAATTAAACACAGGAATTGGCTGGGAGTTAGGGCTCAAGGAACTTATTCTTAATAAAAAACCAAGGATGACATCGCCTACACGGCAATCATCATCCAGACCTAATACTTGACAAACCAGAGAGACGACCATTTGGACTTCATTTTTGAAAATTTGCACGGGGTAGGGCAGGAAAAAACCATCAAGGGATTGACCTTTTTTTAAAATATTAGACAGGAAATGACAACGATTATCAGTTTCACAATTCTTATAAAAATTAGCAAGGACCGACTCATTTATCGACTCACGATTAACAGGGTAATTTTCAGGCAAACTGAGATTTTCTCTGATGACTGTGGCATCAATTTTACAAAGTATTCTGGACACAGACCGACTCACAATTATTCTCTGGGAGGGAGAATAGTTTACGGCACACCACTCTGCAAACTCTGGAAAAGGGAGGGTTTTCTCAAGAGCAAAGTAATACAGGAAAGACTTACAGACATTTAATACATCGTTCCCTTGCAAGTTATAAAACCACAATTTCTCCTTACTGACCAACACGCTCCCTATGGATAGGAAGGGGTCACACACTCTCCTATCTCTGTCAACTAAAAACTCTTCCCTGTCGTCTATAACTTGACCAGACACTTGAATTTCTTTCCCCTGGTCCATTACTCAATTTACAAAGGTAATTTGGACGGAGGAATTACAGGGTTTAAGCCTTACCTGGCTGACTGTAGAGGCACGTGCTTGGAGCGTGCCCGACTCTGACAAATGGAACCTACTGGAACGGCCAGTCCTTTTCACCTTTCCCGAACAAATAAAATAATAATGAGAAGTCAACCTTGCTTTTATAGGCCCCCATCGGTTTTCCGTAAACCACTTTTTGTCTCTGGAGCCTACCACAATTCGCCACGTGGACAAACGTTTATTTTCCGCAACTACCATTTATTCCTAACTGCCGTGCACTTCCATTCTCCGGATTCATTCAAGACCGTCGATCTGATTCTTCTTTAATTTCTACCCCTCGGATCACGTGCCACGTACCCCTTTCCACCGGGCGCCTTGACAATAAACAACATGCAAGTCTCCACCCCGGAAACATCGCCAACCGTTGATGAAAAGGCCTCTCATTGCTCCGCCGTTAGATCAGGAAAGAGATATCCGATTCCGCTAAGTTTCCCAACCTTATCCTTCGTGCAACTTCATGTTCCAGAATCGCCCAATGCCGTAGATGCGATCAACCTTTATTTGTGAGCCGTTGGATTCGGTGGCACCTATCAAATTCCGCTGGGCTCTGTCATTTTAACCACCACGCAATTTTATGTTCCGAAATCGCCAACCGCCATTGATCCACTTCACCTTTAATCCTCAACCGTCAGATCAACGACTGCCTACTCATTCCGCTGGGCACTTTGGATTTATCTGCCATGCAAATTTTGGCTCCGGAATCAATCCCGACCGTGGATGAGCTCCGACCTTACCTTTCCACCATTGGATCG
Source organism: Pseudotsuga menziesii (assembly GCA_001517045.1). Classification (NCBI taxonomy): domain Eukaryota; kingdom Viridiplantae; phylum Streptophyta; class Pinopsida; order Pinales; family Pinaceae; genus Pseudotsuga; species Pseudotsuga menziesii. The sequence goes on along the minus strand of LPNX010715336.1, from coordinate 61,661 downwards.
AGTATTATGTACTCGATTCCGCCGGACCCCATTTCTTTAACCAACATGCGATTTCATAAGGCAGATTAAATATGGACCGTAGATCTTCCCGAGCCAGATTGATAGCCATTGATCTGTGCACCAGATAAACGCCCGGACATACCCTATCCTCCTCACATTTCTGAGAGCGCGGAGACAATCATGGCCATTGATTTCTGTCCTTTCAACTCGCACCATCAAATCCTTGATAACGGGATCACCTTTTTGGGGTATCTTCATACTCTTACAATATATCTTTTAACCAAGGTTTGACAAGCAACCTGTTATTTCTTTTTCATCATGATTTTTTATCCCCTTGACAAATAATGGTGTTAACATTAGTGTTGATTAATTTATTAAAATGTCTAATATTTACAATTTTTGAAGTTGCAGGAACCCCACTTAGAACATGATGCTGAAGACATTGATATCAATGACATAGTCCAAGGTGGAATTTACGACTACTTGAAGAATGTAAGTACATGGGTTGTGATTGAATCTTGTTCGAATTATTTAATTTCTTACTGTACACTCCTTTATAGATTGTTAATGTAAATATAATTTTTAAACTTGCATATGCTAGAGGCATCTGAAGAGGGGAAAGAAATTGATGGAAGTGGTCACTCCCATGGTGGAGATATGTCCCAGGAAGGGGTAAGTATATTACAACATGTTATTTTTTCAGTACATATTATTCCATCCATTCAAATCCATGTCTAACTATGGTAACACTTTATGAATGCAGACGTCATCGCAGATCCCTGTACTGCCTCTTTGGTATGGATCTCCCCGTAGTCCAAACATATATAATGGGTTTGTTTACAACAAACGAGGTCCCTCTTTCTTGAACAGAGAGGGTGTGCATGAGGATCAACCTACTCATCCCACGGTAATGTACACACTTCCAATGGCAGTTGTTGGTTAGCTATGTATTCACTTCATAAGTGGTTTTTCTTAATGTTATTTTCGCATGTTTACAGCATCAGGATGTAGAGTCATCCGTGCCAAACCTTAGTGGGATTGTTGATGCCGCTGTCAATGCCGCATCTACAATAGGGATAAGTCACACTGAGGTACATCTACTTGAATATTTGTAATTGTACATTTCATTTGTATTGTTTCTGGACATGCACGATGTCTAACTATTTAATCATTTGGTGAATGTAGCCACACCCTCGTCCATTAGTGCACGCAACTGAGGTTGATGTTCAACCTATGGCTCCTCTTACTACTGGAGCGCACCAGCCTCATCCTCTAGAAATAGTTTTATCAGTGAGATGTTCATTTTTTACATAATTGATTAGTACTTTCTCATTCATGTACATGTTGATAATTCTTGAGATAATTGACATATTTTTTTTTATTCACAGAGAAGCATGGCAATGAGGCTCACTGCAAGTTCGAGTACAACAGAAGCACCTACACCCTCAACACCACAGGCACCTATACCCCCAACGGATGTAGTGAGTCTTTGTTTTATTACAATTGAGTCATAATTTAAATTTTCAAACTTTGTTATTGATGGATAGTACTAGTTCAGTTACCTGATCAAGAAATATTGTCATTGATTTGCAGTCACCAGAGATGCACAGTGGTCGTAGACAGAGCCAAAGAGCATCAGGGTCCGGGAAAAACAAGAGAAAGTTAGAATTTTGATGTGTTAGTCCAAGACAAATACGTATTTTTATGTACAGTCCGGAGTTAGAGTATAGGGGCGCGGTCTAGGATAGATGTCTTTTGTTTGCACATGTACATCAAATATGTTTTTGATACATGTACATTGACAGGCCATAGATCTAGGCCTTATATTTTTGTATTATAACTTTAATGGTATAAAAAATATTTCATATCAAGGCTCTTGAGATATTCATGGTCCAGTCTTTTAAGTATGATTATACATGTGTGGCGAAGAATGTTTCTATGTGTAATGTTCCCAATTTTTTATAGATTTTACGATTATATGGAGATATCAGTTATAAATTTGAGAACAATGCACAATTACAATAAATTACGTAATGATAAAAATGTACATTTTAATTGTTTTTTACCATGATCCAATTACATATACAATGTTATATTAACAATGTCAAATTGTATTAAAAAATATGGAACATAGGTCTAATACACATTTAAGCACCCAGCACAGTTAAGCAACTGATCCAACTTGGTGGAATACAAAAGCACCTTACCCACATAACAACCTAACAAACGTTTAAAGGATGCACGAAGTTGACACACTTAAATGATGCACCAGTGTGGTTTACATAAATAAAATTATTTTTTGGCATGATGTCTTTCATCTAACGAGTACATGGGATACACATCAAACCTAAAAGTATTCAAGTATTATAAGGTTGATTCAAAATAACAGTTATGACTATATCCTGCACATTATGTATGTCCTACACATTATTTTATCATTTTGTTAATGTACATGGAATTTGATGAATGGCCTCGAGTAACAACTTTGAAAGAGATGAAAGTTATGTGTGATTAATGTACATGGCATTTTCGAAGCATTCGTAGCGTGAAGATATATATATTTTGTAATAATGGCATAATAGAATGGTCAATTGTTTCTAAACATAAACATGTTCCATTACATTGTTACTGAATTAATGGCATTGTCTCCTCCTGCATTTCATTGTACAAACACTCACATCTATTATATGAGGGGAAGATCTACAATCGCCTTCAAGCTGAACTTTATGTGCAAAAAATTTCACATTCACTTACTGAGCAAAACCCTAGTTTCCAAAATTGACAAAAAAAAATGATCCCTTGTCCATGGACCTAGAGTAGAGGGCCACTATAGCGCTATCGCGATGTACTGAATCCAACGGAGCTGATGGTTCATCAATCCAAGCAACAGTCATCAATCTATGGAACATTGAATCCCACCTCCCACAGGCTTTTAGGGACACCTGTTGAATCCCTAACCGAGGCATAGAGTGGAAACCGTGCATCAAAAAGGGATTTCAGTGGGTCATGCAAGTGTGTTTAGGTAGGTTCCATGTGGGAATGATAGCCACACGTTCATGGTCAAGGAATTTGCAAATCCGGCCCATATGTGCAGAAATTAGACATTCACTTACTGAACAAAACCCTAGTTTCCAAAATTGACCAAAATAATGGTCTTTTCTCCATGGAAGTATATTAGAGGGCCACCCTAGCACTATCTCGATGTTTGAAATCCAACGGAGCTTACGATTTGTCGATCCGAGAAACGGTCATGATTCTATGGCACGTTGAATCCCACCTCCTCCAGACTTTCAGGGACACCTGTTGAATCCCTACCCGGGGCATAGAATTGAAACCGTGCATCAAAAAGGACTTTCGATGCTTCATGCAAGCTTGTTTAGGCATGTATTATGTGGGAATGCTAGCCACACCTTCACAG
>LPNX010715336.1:0-51311 GCA_001517045.1 Pseudotsuga menziesii | reverse complement strand
TTTCAATCTTTCTTCTCAATTGTTCATATTTCCCATCAAAACAATAATGAATGGGAAAATTTACCTTTGGTTCTCTTGAATAATAAGCAAATGAAAGTTTTATCCACCATCACCATGAAATGACATTGAAGCTTGATATCTTATCCGGTGTGCTCCTCAACCATGAAAGATGTCCTCAATGCTGCACTTGCATAACAAAAAGAATGATGGAGAATGTGTAGATTGTGAGTATTTCCATAGGCAAGCTCATGCTCTTGAAAAAAAATGCGCACTAATCAGAATTTTCATAAAAACAGATTGAAGTTGCTCTCGGACAAAGACAATTCACTGTTTTAACAGTCCAAAAACGCGCACGCGTTATATATAGTCAAAACGCGTACGCGATTTGTATAGGCAAAACACGCACTAATATGTTTAAGCACAATTAATGGGGTGGGTGCACGGCTAAGGCTTTCCTAATTTCTTAATTATTAATTTCTTAAATATTTCTTAATTAATTTATTATTAAGTTTAGCCTAAGTTTAGAAATAAACATATACTTCATTACTTAGACATTATTTAGAATACATTCAATTTAAATATAAATATTTAATAAAAGAAAATCTTTTTGATTAAGATAGTTAGTCTATCCAATAAAATTGTTATCTAACCTCCTAAACAATAACAATATTGTGTTGATGAAGATAGTAGAAGATAGGATGATGATGCGGATGATGATGCGGATGATGATGATGATGTTCATGATGTTGATGGTGATGGTGATGATGAGGATGATGATGATGATGATGATGATGATGATGATGAGGATGTTCACGATGTTGATGGTGATGATGATGAAGGTGATGATGATGATGATCATGTTGATGATGAGGATGATGTTGAAGTTGATGATGACGACGATGGTGATGATGATGATGAGGATGAGGATGAGGATGATGATGACAATGGTGATGATGATGATGATGATGAGGATGAAGATGATGATGGGAATGGTGATGATGATGACGATGATGAAGATGATGATGATGAAGATGATGATGATGATGATGATGATGACGATGATGATGAAGGTGAGGATGATGACGAGGATGATGATGATGATGATGATGATGTTCATGATGTTGATGGTGATGATGATGAGGATGATGATGATGATGTTCACGATGTTGATGGTGATGATGATGATGGTGATGATGAAGGTGATGATGATGATGAGGATGATGATGATGATGAAGATGAAGATGAAGATGAAGATGATGAAGATGATGTTGATGGTGATGATGATGATGATGATGGTGATGATGATGAGGATGATGATGAGGATGATGAGGATGATGTTCACGATGTTAATGGTGATGATGATGATCATGTTGATGATGATGATGATGATGATGATGAAGGTGATGATGATGATGAGGATGAGGATGAGGATGAGGATGATGATGATGATCATGATGAAGATGAAGATGATGAAGATGATGTTGATGGTGATGATGATGATGATGATGTTCATGATGTTGATGGTGATGATGATGAGGATGATGTTCATGATGTTGATCACGATGTTGATGGTGATGATGAAGGTGATGATGACGATGACGATGATGAAGATGATGAAGATGATGAAGATGGTGATGATGATGATGATGATGATGATGATGATGATGTTGATGGCGATGATGATGAGGATGATGATGATGATGTTCACAATGTTGATGGTGATGATGATGATCATGTTGATGGTGATGATGATGATGATAATGAAGGTGATGATGATGATGATCATGTTGATGATGAGGATGATGATGAAGTTGATGATGACGACGATGGTGATGATGATGAGGATGAGGATGAGGATGATGATGATGATGATGATGACAATGGTGATGATGAGGATGAGGATGAGGATGAAGATGATGATGGGAATGGTGATGATGATGACGATGGTGATGATGATGATGATGAAGACGACGACGACGACGATGATGATGAAGATGAAGATGATGAAGATGATGTTGATGGTGATGATGATGATGATGATGATGATGAAGGTGAGGATGATGATGATGATGATGATGATGTTCATGATGTTGATGGTGATGATGATGAGGATGATGATGATGTTGTTCACGATGTTGATGGTGATGATGATGATGGTGATGATGAAGATGATGATGATGATGAAGATGAAGATGAAGATGATGAAGATGATGTTGATGGTGGTGATGATGATGATGATGATGATGATGATGAGGATGATGATGATGATGTCCACGATGTTAATGGTGATGATGATGATGATGATGATGAGGATGAGGATGAGGATGATGATGATGATGATAATGAAGATGAAGATGATGAAGATGATGTTGCTGGTGATGATGATGATGATGATGTTCATGATGATGATGAAGATGAGGATGAGGATGATGATGATGATGTTCACGATGTTGATGGTGATGATGATGATGATGAAGATGATGATGACGATGAAGATGAAGATGAAGATGATGAAGATGATGTTGATGGTGATGATGATGATGATGATGATGATGAGGATGAGGATGATGACGAGGATGATGATGATGTTCACGATGTTGATGATGATGATCATGTTGATGGTGATGATGATGATGATGATGAAGATGATGATGATGATGAGGATGAGGATGATGATGATGATGATGATGATGATGAAGATGAAGATGATGAAGATGATGTTGATGGTGATGATGATGCTGATGATGCTGTTGTTGATGATGATGATGATGATGATGATGTTGATGGTGATGATGATGAGGATGTTCACGATGATGATGGTGATGATGATGATCATGATGATGATGAAGGTGATGATGATGATGGGGATGAGAATGATGACGATGATGTTCATGATGTTGATGGTGATGATGACGAATGACGATGATGTTCATGATGTTGATGGCGATGATGATGAGGATGATGATCATGATGTTCATGATGGTGATGGTGATGATGATGATGATGAATGGTGATGATGTTCATGATGTTGATGGTGATGATGATGATCATGTTGATGATGATGATGAAGGTGATGATGATGAGGAGGATGAGGATGATGATGATGATGATGGCAATGGTGATGATGATGATGATGAAGATGATGATGGGAATGGTGTTGATGATGATGATGATGACGATGGTGATGATGATGATGTTGATGGTGATGATGATGATGATGATGAAGGTGAGGATGAGGATGATGATGATGATGATGTTGATGGTGATGATGATGAGGATGATGATGATGATGTTCACGATGTTGATGGTGATGATGATGATGGTGATGATGATGGTGATGATGATGATGAAGATGATGATGATGATGAAGATGAAGATGATGTTGATGTTGATGATGATGATGATGATGATGTTGATGGTGATGATGATGAGGATAATGATGAGGATGATGATGATAATGTTCACGATGTTGATGGTAATGATGATGATCATGTTGATGTTGATGATGATGATGAGGATGAGGATGAGGATGATGAGGATGATGAAGATGATGTTGATGGTGATGATGATGATGATGATGATGATGATGAGGATGAGGACGAGGATGGTGATGTTCATGATGTTGATGGTGATGATGATGATAAGGATGATGATGATGATGATGATGATGATGATGACGATGACGACGATGGTGATAATGTTGATGATGATGATGAAGATGAACATCATGATGATGATGATGAAGATGAACATGATGAAGATGATCATGATGATCATGGCGATGTTGATGATGATGATGATGGTGATGATGATGTTGATGATGAGGAAGGTGATGATGATGATGAGGATGATGATGACGATGATGTGCATGATGATGATGATGACGATGGTGATGATGATATTCATGATGTTGATGGTGATGATGATGATCATGTTGATGATGATGATGATGATGATGGTGATGATGAAGGTGATGATGACAATGAGGATAAGGATGATGATGATGACGATGATGATGAAGATGAAGATGATGATGATGATGGCGATGGTGATGATGATGATCATGTTGATGATGATGATGATGATGATGATGATGAGGAAGGTGATGATGATGATGATGACGATGGTGATGATGATGTTGATAATGATGGCGACGATTCTGATGATGATGTTCATGATGTTGATGGTGATGATGATGATGATGATGATGATGAAGTTGATGATGATGACGATGGTGATGATGATGAAGAAGATGATGATGATGGTGATGATGAAGATGAACATGTTGAAGATGATGATGATGAACATGGTGATGTTGATGTTGATGATTGATGATTAATGATCATGGTGATGATGATGATCATGATCATGATCATGATGACGATGGTGGTGATGATGTTTATGATGTTGATGTTGATGATAATGATGATGAGGAAGGTGATGATGATGATGAGGATGAGGATGATAATGATGAGAATGATGATGATGACAATGATGGTGATGATGATGTTCATGATGTTGATGGTGATGATGATGATCATGTTGATGATGATGATGATGATGATGAAGGTGATGGTGATGATGATGATGATGATGATGATGATGATGAACATGATGAAGATGATGAAGATGAAGATGATGATGATGATTATGAAGATGAGCATGATGAAGATGAAGATGATGATGATGATGATGGAGATGAACGCTATTTTTGTTTATACAAAATGCGCACGTGATTGGTTTGTATATAACGCGCACGCGTTTTGTTTATATACAATGCACACACGTTTTGTTTAACTAAATTGCGCTCGCATATTCTTTAAATTCAAAAAATTATTCCCTCCAAATGATAAGGCCGACCCTCCACCCATGCTTTCATGGAATTCCTATGCCTATGTGTCTGCTTTGTACTTTGCTTCGGATTCAACATGCCTGTGCCTTGGAGTATGATAAACCATGGCTAATTCAGCATTATATCCAAATTTTCAATATGCTCATGTTTAACGGTTCGTCTGATTATGCTGCACACCTCTATTTTTTATGATATTTTAGAAACATATATGGTTTTTTTGCAGATTCTAAATATGTAAATATTAACAAGAATACATAATTTTTTCTATTTTTTTCTTATTTATCTTCTGTCATCACTCCTCAACTCAAAAAACACAATGGTAGTGTTTCATCCATATCTCTTTCGTTTCTCAACCATTTAAAAAAAAATTGTATGGTGCACTAAAGAACACCAACCTCTACATGCTATAAAAAACCCATTTCCAAATAATTGCATTAAGACATTCAAACGCTGCACCCACAATCGACGTACCGTTTTTGAGGTTTGATCTCTTAGATAATTAAAAAAAAATTAAAAATATTATTTTTATTATTGGAAAAATAGTCGTGCACTAGTCCTATATGTTCTCTATATGTATACCGATTTTCATAAGTTTATTCCATCATTTAGACACTCGGACGTTGCACCCACAAAAACATATACCTTATAATTTGTCCGAAAAATAAAAAAGTGCCCTTTAAAATTTATCTAACTTTAGATAGTTAACAACATTTTTAATAGAAAAAAAATATATATTTGGAAAGGTCATTCAATTTCCTACATTTCTTGTTTTTTACTGATCACAAGATTCATTGTGTAAGTGTCTCAAAATATCCATGCAAGTTGATGGATGCCTGTTTTTTCAGTTTTGTATTGCATCTAACGCGCCAAAAGAGGCCCTCAACTTCTTGCACACACCCAGGGGTTAAAATAGCCACACAGTTTGTTGAAAAATAGTTTCGATTTTAGTACAAATATGAAAAATTGAAATGGTAAACTACGGTTCACTAGATGCAGAGGAATTTCATCTCATGTAACGGTTGACCCATCTGCTAGAAAATATCACATTTTTTTCTTTTAGTTCGATAGTATTTGTGTAAAGTCATCCACCAAAGTCTTTCCTATAGAATCTTCGATGGGTTCCTTAGGTTTAAGTATGTGCCCATTTTCTCTTTCGTATATGATGCTTAACGCATTCCAATCCAATTGTCCATCCTTATCCAACTCGAACTGTCATTCCCGATTTGAACAAATTTTGAAATATGTTTTAGCCTAAGAATAATTACCAATTAGCTCTTTGAGGGGAGGAAATAAAGAAATAGGGGAGAGATCATTTTTCATCCATCATCCTTTAAAAGAAAATGGGTTCTCATTGTTAGAACAAATATTTTGAAATAGTTAATAAATTTAGAAAGGAGAGTTAAAAGAATAACTTGTTCTTTTCTATTATTAAAAATATTGAGTATTAATAAAAGTATAACTAAATTTTTAATATTTAAAATTAAAATTTTAACTACTCAATTCATAATTAAGATTGAAAAATAACCTCTCTTTTTTATTTGAAAATTCCAAAATGTAAAGTACATAGAAAAAGAACATATAGTGTTATCACATAGACTATTTTTTTTCTTGACGGCTATGACTATCGACCTGAAAGAGCGGGCGAGCTACCTGTGCTTCTGTCTAATAACCCATTGAACAATGGATTGGAGCACTGGATATCAATTTGGTAAAGAACCCAACACACTAGTGGGCAACGCATAAGAGCAAGTTGCATTAAAAATTTATAGGCACATTATTAAAAGAGAGAAACATGGTTTTTTATCACAAAGATCAAGTCTGTAATGTTGAAAGGAAATAAGAAATAGATATTTATAACTGGGTCAAAAGAGGAAACAGAAAACTATTCATCAATTTAGATGCAATCGAATTTATTATGGTTTGTAAGCTAAAACCTATCTCAACAAATCAGCCAAAACTATCTATTTAATGAATATTACAGTGTAGTTGTTACATTAATTAGTGGGCCAAATTCAAATCTATATGCTACATAAATATGAATGAAAGATACATCTTAACATCAAGATGCAAATTGTTGATAGATCTGAAAAAGATCTGAATTTCAGACCATATTATTGAACTCTTACATAAAAAATGGCCTAAGAAGATGAATTTAAATTTTGAAATTCCAAAGCTTTATGAAAAGTAGCATTTTAATTTAATTATTTCTAACACTATTAAAAAGAGAAAACATTTATGTATATGTATCTTATAAATTGATTAAATAAATAAAAAAAATTCCAGAATGATGCACCATACCTCTCGATCACTGATGCATAGATGCAGCATACCTCTCGATCCCTAATGCAATCCGTTTGTGATGTTGATCAGACACCAATAACAGTACAAACTCGTAACTCTATGAGAACCAATAACAGCACAAACTCAGAACTCTATGGGAACAAATGAAAGCAAACTTTAGAAAAAGCTACATGCAAAAGAGTGTAAAAAAATCGGTTTTCGTAGAAAAAGTCAAATTTTTACTTTAAAAAATTAGTAACTACAAATTAAACGCAATATAAATGAGGTGTTTCTTACTTTAAAAATAGTAACTAAAAATTAAAAATAATATAAATTAAATATTTAAGACAAAATTTTAATTTTGTCTTAAAAAACGTTGTAAACATTTAAAAAAAATAAATATTAAAATTTCAAATAAAATTTAGGACAAAATGTTCTTTTGTCTTAAAAATATGTCTTAAAACCTCCCATCTTTTAGTAGTGATATCTTCATATACTATTACATTTATAAGTAAAGTGGCTAACGAATACTGATAGGCACAATGTCCAAGCACTTAGTTTTATGAATATAACTAATTAGCTAAAATATATAATTTTGTATCCATTATTATTGCTAAATTATTAAAAACAAATACTATTTAATAATAATAATAATAAAACAAATTATTATAAATTTATTTATTTAACTAAAATTTATTTAAATCTTAATAAAAATACATTTAAACATAAAAAAATAAAATAGAACGACAATGATATCTCCATAAACCCTTGCCAACTCCATCCCTATGACCCATGAAGTAGCATCCACATCGAGAGCTCTAGGACTATTGCAGCAAATGATCAATCGGTTGCAACCATATGAATTCTCTCCAAAATGGAAATAATACATTTCCCTAAGAAAAACAAAAATATGGATTCTTTGTAAGAAGACAGAATAATTCATATTAGTCGTTCGGATCTTATCGAAGCTCAAGGAATATTGTAACAGATGATCAAATCACAGACATCAAAATGGACATATCGACATATATTAACTGCATAACATTAAAATTACGGAGCCTCTACTGTGAGGGGTGCATGATAAGCACACGATGAGAGTTAGCGGGTGTACCAAGGTAATTTTATACATTAAAAAAATGGCTACATATTTATAATAAATATCTTTTTTTTTTCAAATGAAAAAAGCAGTTCTTTGTTATTCTATTGAATCAAAGGTAACCTGGTACATCATCAAGCAATATGATAAATATTCTCATATAAGAACCAAACTATCAGTACATGGGCATCAAATACAGGTAAGAGTCCTCTCATAAGTGTACAATATATTATCAGTCAAATATGTCCCTAAAGAATATAACAAGAGCCCATAATCCTTATCCAAGATAGGGCATGTAATCTCTCTATGATCATGTTACAGTTGCTGAGCATAACCAGAAATAACTCAAAAGTGCCAAGGAGACAAATGTCTAAAGTAGAACAGAGCAAAGCTCTAAAATAGCTGGAGTGAAACTTCCCCAATAAACTCACCATCACATGCATACATATTTGGATTAAGAAATAAACTTAAAGCAAGTGCTAATTATAAAAAGAATGTCATGAAAATAAGAGCACACCTAGTTTTGAAAGTTGTAGCCAATAACAAGTATTCCAGTCAACCATATGGATAACACCAGACATGTACATATGTTTTTTTTTTTACCATGGGAACAACAACCTCCCAAGGATATATCCAACAGCCCGCAAGTCAGATATACCAGAAACTTGTGACTTAGCAAGGGCCGAGACGTCCCTGATACCACATTAGGCACCTATCCAGGGGTCGCCTACCCTTTTAGCCTTGTCACAATGGGCTATAGGCATCCCTACCCCCCGCCGGTTTTGAACCTGTGACCTCCTCGGAGATAACACAAGCTCTTAACCATTGGGCCCACTCAGGTGCCTCAGACATGTACATATGTTTCTAGGCATCTTCTTTAAGTGCAAGGGAATAATTTTTTTTTAAGACCATGGGAACAACAACCTCTCAAAGGTATATCCAATAGCCTGCAAGCCAGATATTCCAGTGACTTGTGACTTAGCAGGGGTCGAGACATCCTGAATCCTACCGGGGTGAGCCTCTATCACAGGGGTCACCTACCTTTCGAGCCTTGTCACAACGGGCCAAATGAACAACCCTACCCCACCATTTTTGAACCTATGACCTCCAAGGAGATAACACATGTTCTTAACCATTAGGCCCACTCAGAATGTGAAGAGAATAATAGCATAATACTCTTTATTTGATGGTAAGGTTCCTTGTCCTTTTTAGTCTGTTTCTTTTTAATCGGTTCAAAAAGGTTGTTAGCAAAAGGGGAATAGTATTAGGCGTTAGACATGTATGTATGAGAGATGGACCATTGAGTTGGTGGATGACTCTTCTTCAAAATATCACGGCATAGTAAAAACGAAATTGATAGAAGAAAATTTGATAGGAGGAATAATGTTGGGAGACCTATCTAGAAAATGGATAACACGAGACTATACTTTTGTTTCTAGGATTTCTCTTCTACGCTTCATCACAGAGATGTAGATAGGCACACTATATGAAATTTGTGCGTATGAAAGAAGGTACCAAGTGGATGTTGGAGTTTTTGCAGCAAGTACTAGGTGCGGATGCCTATTGCTTTGGTGCCACATGTGTACAACTCTTAAACTTAGAAAAAACAACTAATTCTAACTCATGTAGTTGAAAATATATTGGCTTTCAAAAGAGGCCAATTAAGAGTTGAAACATTATGATTGGAATAGATTAAAAAAACTATCAAAAACGTAGGACAAAAGTGATAATTGCATTGGTTAATGTGTAAACTAATGTAACTGGGAAAACCGATTTATATAATCTTTGCTATCCTAAAGGCAAGGGCTCATGATAAAAAAACCTATGTTGTACAAGTTTTTGGAACACGGGAACATGGGTATGAGTATCAAATATGTCTAGGAGTTTCCCCCAAATTTACACAAAACGTAATGTGAATAATATATATTAAAAAAATATAAAAATAAAATAATTAAAAAAACATGAGAAGAGAAGAAACATAGAAAAGAAATGAAACATTAACACAAATCGAATGACTTAACTTATCCCTTGTATTACTCTTTTAAACTAGAGCCTCTTAGCAAATGGAAATGTCAATAAAATCAAGATTACCATCCACGTCATTGATTATATAAAGTACTCTTTCTAAAGTGGGGACTTTTATAGGTTATAATCCCTATATTTGTGGCTATATGTATAGAGTAAGTTTTTAGTTTTGTGTCAACTATGATTAAAATGTATTAAAAAATATTATATGTTTACAAAACATTCTATGCCAAGCTATTTGCAAAGGTATATAAATATTCAAATTTACATTATTATAAAATAAAAATTAAGATTTTTTTTAAAAATGTAATATATGAATTTAGTTTTAAAGTAAGATTTAAAACTATTTCCAATTAGTTAAAAGTTTACTTTTAATTCATAAAGTAAGTAGTAAAATTAATAAATGTATTTTCTTTTATTTAATAATATATAAAAAGTCAAAATAGATTTACCTTTATTATTGATTAGCAATAACTGTAATTTAGCGTACGGATGAGTGAATACTCTAGCACGAGCGGTAGATAGAGATCAGTGCACCAACTCGACAAGGTAGCACAAAAATAGACTTATTGCAACTTAGTTTTCTAGAGAAATGTTTTAGTCAACCATGTATATGTACAGTCGCAAGGAAATAGGAATGTTATTAACAACCAACATGGAGATGATGAATGCGTGGAGGTTCCCAGTGAAGGAAACATGCAAAAAGAAGTCCCCAAGTTCCCAATTTTAGATGGTAAAAGTTCCCAATAGTTCCCAACCATTCGGAACGGTTCCCATTGGATTGGGATAGTTCCCTACAAGTTCCAAAGTTCCCCGGAACGTTGGAACTTTAGGAACGAGTTTAATAAAAGCTGGGAGTGGTTCCCATGCTACATAGTAAAAAACAAAAGGAACCTATGTATAGACAATCCATGGTCTTCAATCAAATAAATGAGTATGAAGCTCATCATGATTATACATACTAGATTAGGAGACGATCCTAGATAATAGAAATATGGTTTTTTTTTAATAATGCCTTATTTCAATGATGAAATATCGTTTTTTCAAGAATTCCTTATTTCATTTCATAGGGTAACTTAGTGTTTTTGGCAATTTTATTTGATTACATTTAAGTGCAAAATCACACCCGCATCATGGATTCTAGAAAAGCACCACCAAGAAACTCAATGGATGCTTATGAATATCACATGATGAGGCATAACCGTATTAGAGGAAATTTGGATGAAAATTTGGCATTTCAACCCTAATTGAAATTCCACGTCATTATGTATTAGCCAATCCAATTGCTTTAAAATTCAAAAACCCTATATGCCTTAAACAAATTTTTATTATATAATTTGGTATCTACCAATTGCCCAAGATTTAATTTTAGGTAAAACATTACCCATATATAATATATAATAGTAAAAATAGTTAATATTATATACCTTGAAACGTTAGGTCAAATAAATTTTACTTGTTGGGATATTATAAACCCACTTCATACTTAGGATAACAAATATTGATTAATTTCCTACCTACTAGCCTAGATAGCTGGCATCCACTTGCAACACTTGGTCAACACTTTCCATGTATAACCAAGGAGCATCTTTATCCTGATTCTAGTTAGATCCTTCCAACTTTATTGACTGCAAGAAATAGTAACTGCATCTTCCTGTGAATTTTGTCTTTATATTGTTTTTATCCTGCTTTTTAGTGGATAAGGTAAAGCTAGTCAACTAGAAAACTGTTATCTTTTGTTTCCAATCCATCCTCCATTATTTTCTCTCCATATTCCATGATTATCATGTTTTTCCATCACTCATGACAACTCACTCATGGTTTAGCCAATTCGTGAGGTCCTTGATAGATTTGGAAGGTGCTTTAGCCAACTATTGGGGTTTCTCGTATTTGGTAAGTCTGCTTTATGAGCTAGCATAAGTTGTCTCCTAAGAAAATATTATTTAACTGAAAAGGATTATTATTTAATGTATAGTATGCTGATCAATAATACATGGAAATATATTGGATCATTATTCACTTCTCTTGTATCGAGTCCTATTATTCATCTCTCTATTTTTCGTGTACACGCTTGTGAGAATGATCTCTATATCTAGATCTATTTCGTGTGTTTCTTCTTAGCATTAGAGATGTTATTTCTACATGGTACCAGAGCTATCCTACATGGTATCATAGCGTAAGGTTGTTAAATTTCTACAGAGCTGAGGATCTATTTGTTCTCTTTATCAAAGTGCATCTAGTCTCCTATACCTCTATGAAGAAGAGATTGTATTGAGCTTACAAGATTGTCTCCTAGTTTTATTTGTACAGATTATAGAGAGTATATCCTTGAGCGCATCAACATCTTAGTATTGATTCTTCTTCAGCTATGATCTCGACTCCCTTAAACTATCATGAATGGAAAGCCAAGATTGACATTCTGTTGTGCAATAAGAGACTCTATAGAGTTTCTATGGATTTAGAAAATGAACCAAATTTTGTTGTTGAGAAATATAAGTGGCATAATAGGTTGGATGAAGCCTATGGATTTATTTTTATTTCTTGTTTGTCTTGATATACTCTTTCATCTAGATGGTTTGACCACTCCAAACCAAGTATGGACCAAAATTGAGTCTCTCTTTGGAGTACAAGATGAGATAAGAGCGCATCAGTTGGGTAATGAGTTATTCTCATTGAGTCTAAGCAGTTTCGATTCCATTGAAGGTTTCTTCACCAAATTCAAGTCACTTGTTCTATTTTTAAAGAAATGTGGGATTGAGAAAAAGGAATATCATTTGATCATTTCCATCCTATCAAAATTGATTCATGAATACTCAGTTTGTGTGTTTATTTTTAATGTTGTTAGGATTTCTATTTCAAATTGGAAAATTGCTTCTTTGAGTACATTCTTTGATTCATTGAAAAAGGAGAAATATAAATTGATCCATATGGGTGCTCTTATATCCTCCAAGGGAAATCATGCTCTTATAGTTCAAGGAAACAAGAATGCAAAATCAAAAGAGAAGTAGATTATGAAAGAGAAGAAGCCAAAGTTAGATAATGAAGATGAAAGTTCAAAGCCTGCTAATGAAGGTTCAATGAAGAAAGTCAAGAAGAAATTAAGTACATATAAGTTTTATTATTGTAGGAAGGGATTTCATCTTGAGAATAAATGTTTCAAGAAGAATATGGACATCATGTCTCAACTACTTGAGAATCATAACATTGAAGTTCTAGATGAGCTAGAGAAGCATGTTGATTCCTCAAAGCACTATCTTAGTGTGTAATTCTAAGGTGATATAAACTATGCCTTGAGTGCCAGAGTTAAATCCTTTCCTCACATATCTGATATAGATTCATTTTCTGATATATCAGAATCATAAACGTCGATGTATTTCTTGATTAACCCACCTATCAGTCTCCTAGATTCAAATCCCAATACTTGTGATTTCTTACTAGATCCTGATTTGTCTTTAAGAAACTCTTCCTCAGTCCATTCAAATGGTTATAATTATGATTTAGAAGAATATTTGCAGGCAAGTAGGCATGTTATTACATTATCCATACCATCTATCATACCTCTTATTATTCCTAAGACTATACAAACACCAAGTTCACTAGCTGATTCCTCTTTGGTTTCCTATGCAGTGTTACTTATATCTAATGGTTTCAAGTCTTTTCTATTTTTCACTGGTTGGTTACACATGACCTTATTCATCATTGGAATTCTCTTACACATGTTTGGATCTACTCTAAATACTTATAGTTCACGTATCAATTCCATTCATCATTCATATTTTCACACTCATTAGTTTTCCCCAGTTGCTCGTCCTTTTCTTACTCTAGCCCTATATCCTCGTGAAGACACTGAACCTTTTGGTCTTTTTTGTTCCATATAAAAGCATTTTTGATATATCAGAGTCTATTCAGACTCATTTCAGAATCAGGAAGGTGCTACATCATATTGGAAGAAAGATATGCGATCCACATCACCATTTGTAGCTATACAAAGAACCGATGATGCAACTGTCTTAATTTTTATACTCTTTGGGAAGGAGTATGCACATATATCTTTTACTTTTCATATTTTTTTTGCATATCACAGTATGTTAGCAGTGAGAAGCATTCAGGTAATGCTCCTAATTCATCATATGAGGAGATACAGGGAGTCTCTCCTCTTCTTTCTTGTAGATTCTACACTCTAGTGCATGATCATAGTTCATTCAGCTCATTAAAGTAAAGATAAATACATACTGAAGACATGTTGCTGAAATTTTGTGCCTTGTCCTTTCTTGAGGGAGGATTTTCCCCATGTGGTTTTGCTTCTTTCCTCAACTTTTCTGGACATGAATAATTGTAAAGGGTGACCATAGCCTTGTTGTTGGTCCCTACATACATCTATATGCACATATATGCATCTGACTATTTCAGGCATATCATCATAAAGTCATACTTAAACGGGGTTATTGGGATATTATAAACCCAATTCATACTTAGGATAACAAATATTGATTAATTTCCTACCTACTAGCCTAGATAGTAGGCATCCACTTGCACCACTTGGTCAAGATTTTGCATACATACCCAGGAGCACATTTATCTTGATTTTGGTTACATTCTTCCAACTTTATTGAATTCCAGAATTAGTAACTGCGTCTTCCTGCAGATTCTATCTTTATACTACTTTTATCCTGCTTTTCAGTGGATAAGGTAAAGCTAGTCAACTAGGAAATTGCTATCTTTTGTTTCCAACCCATCCTCCATTATTTTCTCTCCATATTCCATGATTAGCATTTTTTTCCATCTCTCATGACAATTCACACATGGTCACCCAATTCGTGAGGTCCTTGATATATTTGGAAAGTACTTTAGCCACCTATGGGGGTTTATTATATTTGGTAAGTTTGATTTATGAGCTAGCATGAGCTGTCTCCTAAGCAACCCGAATTTACCTATGAAGGATGTATTATTCAGTGTACACTATGTTGATCAATAATACATGGAAATATATTGGATTATTCTTCACTTCTCTTGTATCCAGTCGTACTATTCATCTTTGTAGCTAGATTTAATTCATGTGTTTCTTCTTAGCATCAAAAGTGTTATTTCTACATGGTATCAAAGCTCTCTTACATTACTAATATCATAACTAATATATAATTTATAATAAAAATATAATAGTAACTAATATACCTATCCATGTTTTTTAGGTAATATGTGGCCAATATATTATAATAATAATAATTAATATTATAACTAATTTATACTAATATTATATTATAATTAATATTTTATAATAATCGTCCAAAATTGAGTTCAATAACTTTTAACCAGTAATATACCCATCCATCTTTTAACTAATACATGATCAATATTTTTTTTCTTCATAAAAGTCATAATACTAATAATAATGAATATTATAACTAATATATAATAATATTATATTATAATTAATATTTTATAATAACCCTAAAAAATTAGGTCCAATAACTTTTAACTATCATAAATAATACATAATATAGAATTAATATAATAATAATAATAATTAATATACACAGGCAATACATTATCCATATATAATATTAATAATTAATCTTATAATTAATATAATAATATTATGTTATAATTAATATATTATAATAGTAATATTAATATTAATATATAATTGATGTATAATAGTAGCTATTATTATTAGTGTATAATAGTAATTTATATTAAAACTAATATGTAACAATATTATATTATAAATATTACTTCATAATAATATTATATGTCGTGGAAAGTTAGGTCCAATAAATTTTAAGATGGAACTATGCATTTAATTTTCTTTCTTTATTTTGGGTGAAAGCATTGCATCAAACTTTTTCCTTATAAATTGATTTTAATAATATATATCTAAGATAGCTTTGATAAAAGTGAAATAATCCTTGGTAGCTTCAATAAAAATGAAATAGTATAAAAAATTGCCTGCATTACTTTTTTTTATCATTTTTCTTAGTAGGTTCGTTTTTCGTCCAATTTTTCTTTAATTCTCATAATATGACACAATGCATCTTATTCAAGTAAATTTCCTCCATTCCAAAGAGATTGAAATTTGATTATTATACATGAAAATTTCATCATTCACCATATTATATCCTTCATACTTATGTTTAAAAAATCCAATATTTATCTTAAACATAGTGCTCATTTGTGACAAGAACTTCCAATCTCTTTATTTTGGCAATATTGTTCGATCCCTACGTTAAGTTTACAACTAGCACCATGGAATGATTTAGTAATAAGATGCACCATCCTGGATTCCAATGTAGGTTTCACTTTGTATTACTGGCCAAAGAAGGTACTAATTATAATTGTAAACTTTTCAAATATATCTATTTTTTTAAAACATGTAAAATTTTGAATTTTTTCCAAAAACATTACATTTCTTGAATTTTAGAATTCAAGGAACTAATTTCTTCATTGGATAATTTCATTGTTTTGACATTAGTCCGTGGTGTATTGTTTTTTCTTTTTCTTTTTGTTGTTGGCTCAATCTTCGATAGACCCAATTCACCATGCAACAAACAACAAATCACACGATACCAGTTATTTTAGCATCACTTGCAAGCAAGTGAAGTATCATATGAAGTACCTATGGGAGTTTTAGGAACCATGTTTCCGCAATAATGAAGGGAAAAGTGGTCCGATCTACAAAATAATGCATTCAACCGAACTTCGACACATACACCATCAATACCATAATACAATAAAATTCATATCTATTAACTGCGCATCACATCATAAGTTAAACTCTACACAAACTATTATCATTATTAGTTTATCCCTTCTAAACAAATTAAAAATGACATTTCACAACAAATATGCACAACATGCCATAACCATCAGATATATTTACGTGGAAACTCAGAACAGGAGAAAACCACGGAAGTGCTTGGATATAAATGGATCGTGCACATTAAGAACTTCAAGAAGATTTACGCACACAAGCTACAGTGTTAGAAAACAAGATTGTAGAACAATATCATAAAACAACATGTATAAATAAAACACATAAACACAATATCAGAGAGACACAAGAATAACATGGTTCACCCAAAATTGTCAGTCCTTTCTATTATCCTATCCAACAAAATGAAGGGATAATACCTGCAGCACATCCATTGCAAATTCCTCTTCGCTCTCTCACAATACAATACACAATCGTAGTACAATTCCTCATACAAAAGAGGGTTTCCTTCTGGGGATAAAATCCCTAATGATAATTTCTACCATTAGATCCGAACATGGATAAAATAATATTCAAGATCCACAACCAACATGCATACATATCCCTCTTTTTCTTCCATCACATCAAAGATCTATACACACAACCTACAAACCTATCTCTCTCACCAAAAATATATCCTCCTCATACAATAGTTATTGCAATACTGCATTGTTCAAAAACAATTCTTACAAAAGCATTGGTAATTATTCATCATCCTATTCTACCCAATCTATTTCATATTTATATTGGTTCCGAAAACCCCATGGTCCATTAAGTGAACAAAAAACTCTAACCAACTTCTCTATTGACTAAAGCAACCACTATCATTCCCTCTTTCATGCCACTTCATTCGAGTTCCTCTCGCTTTTGTGGGGGCACTCCCTTTTTGTTGCGTTACTACATGGCCCCATTCATACTGACTTGAATCCTTGATTTATACAAAATGTTAGGCCCATTAGTCCCCCAACACTCACATGTTTCTCATTCCAAGAATCATTAATTGTTCTTCTAACCTTTTTGATAGAAATGCTTCAACACAACAACCTAAGTGCTGCTATATGTTACCATTTTACCCAGAGTCAGTATCATTCAAAACCCTTGGTTTTGTTGCTCTGGATACTTCCACATAGACAAAAAATAGTGTATATATCTTTTGTTTCCATGACATTGTTCTATACTTTATCTTCTTGCTCGTCCAGGTCCTTAACTAACTGCATAGGTATGCTTCCCTGCACTTTTTCTTTGACTAATTGCACTTTCTTCTTTATCTCCACATTATCTCCGCCAATGTTTTTTGATACCCAGACTGCTTTGTTCTACAAGGACTCTACTTTTTGGATTATCCTTTGCTGCTCATATCACAACAAGTTAATCTTTCCTTGTGTTTGCTTGCTTTCCACTACTTTTGTTATTCTTTGTAGTGGTGGAAGTGTCTGTATAACATATTTCAACTTTGCAACTCCTTCATTTTGTTTCTCCGTTGCTTGATTTCGTTGGTTTGTTGTTTGTGAAACTGCTAGTGGCATATCTTCCTCAGGAACTGTTGCCTTCCATTCTTATGGCCATTTGTGAATGATTTCATTTATATCCTATTTCAACAACTTATAGTGCAAAGGAAACCATTCCTGTTTAGGATCCATGTGGGATTGAATGTACATATGTTGGGGACTTTCCTTGAAGCGAACAATGTCTTTAAATATTTTTACGACCCTAGGCTCTATTAAAGGAACCTTTTGAAGACTATACCAGATACTTTCCTTATAAATATATAATACAATATTGGAATCCTTTTCTTGATATGCATTGTCACTACACCATAATGACTTTCAAATTGAAAATCCAAAGGATCTCCCCAAGTAAGTAAATAAATCAATAAAATAAACATGAATAATGGAAAGGATTACCTTTTCCTTACACATCACAACAGTCACTCAAAAAATAATTGAGAAGGAACATTGCCCAATTCATCTGGACACCTTATGTAAATTGTTCTTCTAATGTTGTTGTTGGTGTAGGAACTTGGTTGGGTCGACATTTCCATAGAATTTTACATACAAGGATCCTTGTTGCAAACCTGACCCCCTGATCACATCATAGCCTCATATACTCTTTTCCAAATCATATTTATCCTTCATATTGCTTGTGATTTATTTATATTTTCCTTCCCCACAAAACAGGGTGTTGGTTCCATCTTTGTCAATGATAGACATGTAATCCTTTTGATTAATGGAGTATCAATCAAAATCAGTCTATCTAGCCACGAGAATCCACCATGGACATGTATTAATAGTTTTCTTCATGCATGCATTAGCTTCCTTACTTTGGCCAAACTGTGGGATTTTTAAGAGACCCAAGATACTTGATTTCTCCAATCCTCGAGTTCAATATAATGATTCAAGGATGAAAACACCCCTTTCTGTATTCAGAACCATCTACAACTACCTATCTAGTGCAAATTTTGGAAATTTTGTCCTATCTACCAAATCATGGTCCACATACTTTAGGTTTTTCACCTTCTCCATTATGTCTTCCTCTTGCAAAATTCATGCTCAAATCTATGGTGTGACCAATAGGTAATTAGCATCTTTGGATAACTGAACTAGTTTAGCATTATGTTTCCTTAGTGTTACATAGTTTGGTAAGCTGGATGGTAAGGTAAATGTTGAAGCCTTTGCATCATTTCTCCTTTTTCTTTGGGTTTCATCTAGGGTAATTTTTAGGGGCGAGATTTCACCAATTGGCTATTTTTTGGGCTTTCTTCAAAAAATAAATTCGTTATTTGGTCATTTTTAGTCTCTAAAATCGCCTATATTTACATAAAATAGTTTTTTTTATCATAATATTCGCCAAAATTTACATATTTTAGTGTTAATTGTATGTTTCATATTTAATATTTGCCTACCTATCTATAACCATGTTTTTTTCAATCCAAAACAATTGCCTAAAATACTGTACTTAAGTATAATATTAGAATCCTTAAAAAATAACCTGGAACTTTCATCATTCCATGACTGGGGCATCCTTCTTTTTATTCCCTTTGATGTACCAAGTGGTGCTAATTATATCCTCTACTACTACCTGTTGCTCTCCTAGGGATTTTAGTTATCCTAACTCCATGAATTCTTGGACAATGTGTTCAAGTGATCTCTCTGGCATAAGCTCTCACAATGCAATATTGGTTTTCGATTATGTTTTGCACTTGCTTTCTAACAACAAATATAACACAATGAACTTTGATCCCCATTCCCTCTGTGATTTTAATGGCCTGCAATACTATCTTTTCACCTCATTATCCATATATTTGCTATATATCACCATATCTTCCCCAAAATGTTTGTGATCAATATTGCATTTAATGCATTTAACATGAGAATTCCATTCACATGATTATGTCTTAGCTTGTGTTAAATACATGTTTTCCCTCCCAGCTATTGCTTTCTTTCATTAATGTACTACTTAATTGTTTTTCTGACCATTTCCACTAATCTGGAAATTACTCACACCTCTCGGTATTTCCTTACTTCTATTTGTATACAAACTTTGTGTTGTTTTATTCTTCTTCTTTTTCATTCCTAGCTAGCATCGACCTATTCCTAGTTCTATGCTAGATGCAGACTTAGTTTATTGTACAGTTTTCATTTCAACTGCACTTAGCACCTAGACGTCACAGTCCCTGCTCATGTTTGAAGGAAGTGCATATGTTCTTGTACAATTTCAACTAAATCCCATTGACTAACCCACTCATAACTTCCCCATTAAGTTTTTGGAATTGGAGAGAACCTCCTTAAATTACATACTTAATTGCATATGGTCCAAGCTAGTGCATTCTAAACTTACTAGAATGTTTCAAAAACTTACTATCGTAGAGAATAACTAAAACACCTACCTAGAACTTTTTATGCTTGATATGTTAATCATGTCAAGCCTTCTCCCTTGATTTTTGCACTTGTTTATGGAATCCCACAATAAACATATCTTCTTCAAGATTTAGCAACTGTGATAGCCTTTCCTTTACTACTCTAGTATTTGTCATTTCTATGAATATAGAAATCCTTAAACCCTGCACAATATATTCCATTTGCGGCATAGATTCCCTACCATATACCATCCTAAAATATGTCCGACCTATCAACTTTTTTCGAGTAGTTTTATAATCCCATAATATTATTGGTATCCTCAAATCCCAATCATCGCAATTCACATTACAATTTTTTGTTGAGTTATCCAAAATATTATTAAAGGATTTGACAGTTCCATTGGCCTAAGGATGGTATGCTTTAGTTTTATGGTGATATATCTAAAATTATTATGTCAGTTCCTAAATGGTCTTGTTTAAAAAGTGACTTCCCTGATCACTCATTAAGACTCTAGGGAAACTGAATCGAGTCACCACATTTTCAAATAAAAAATTCAAATAAGTTGCAGAGCTACAGTCCATCATTGGTATAGCCTCATCCCACCTAGTCAAGTAATACATCGGAGTTACAATGTATTTGGCCTATGTTCTCTTTTTTGGTGGGTTAATTCGCCCAATAAAACCAACAACCCACTTATCAAATGCTTGCATGTTACCTTGGGTACCAATGGAATCTCATTCATCCTTAATGATTTCCCAACTCTTTAATCAACAATATTCCTTTGCATCCTTATGCAATGTAGGCCAAAAAATTATTGCCCTTAATATTTTTGTGTTGTTTATTTACTTGCATCATTAGAGGAAATTTCAAATCAAAATGGGCCTCCTAAAAAAAAATAGTTAAAAAAATAAAATAATATTTATTAATTTTGAAGGAAGAAAAGAAAAAAACTACCTTTTTTGTTCATATTTTCGACATATCTCCCTGTGATTTTACTCAAATTTTGATCCGGAAAGCTCATTGGATGCGAAATTAAATTCTGCATCCAATGAGCACCCACTCGGCATACTTTTGATGGACCCCACTACCCCAAAAACAAGAAATACCTGAAAAAACATGATGTCGCACTTTTTCAGGTATTTCTTATTTTTGGGGTAGTGGGGTCCATCAAAACTATGCCGAGTGGGTGCTCGTTGGATGTGGAATTTAATTTCACATCTAGAGATCTCTCCCGATCAAAATTTGAGTAAAAACACAGGGAGATATGTCGAAAATACGAACAAAAAAAGTAGTTTTTTTATGATGCCTATCCCCAAATTTATATTAAAATTTTGTTTAAGACCTATATAGTATTTCAAATTTAAATCAATTTCATTGGCTAACACATGATGACATGGAAT
The DNA here is from genome assembly GCA_001517045.1 of Pseudotsuga menziesii. Lineage (NCBI taxonomy): Eukaryota > Viridiplantae > Streptophyta > Pinopsida > Pinales > Pinaceae > Pseudotsuga > Pseudotsuga menziesii. Next base: position 29,053 of record LPNX010715336.1, on the reverse strand, counting down.
TTGATCTAGTGTTAAAAGGCCCATTTTGAGTTGAAATTTCCTCTAATAGTGTCCTCCTGCAACACCATCACAAGCCTTGTTATCACAGAAATCTCACACGTGGAATTTTCACAATTTGCATGGTAAAGTGTCATCAACATACAACATGCATACAGTCAAAGACATATTCATAGTATTCATAGGACAACATGAGTTTAAAAATTCCTCCAAATGAGTCAAATATGCTACCACGCCACTAATAATCTATTTATACGCGTGACATTTCCTAGTGAAACACCTGCACAACAACACAAATTTCCCTTTGATATCCATGCGACTGAAACAAACAGTGGGATATCACCCATCAACATCTCATTAAAGGCTCATGAAATCCCCATTACCTCCAAGAATCCAAATTTTGGCTCTTCACACACTTGGTTTCCTTAAATGGTCTATCTTGTATACCTTCGAGCTACAACATGGATCATTGGATTCACATTGAGATCTTGTTATTTCTTGGCCACCTCTTGGCCTATAAAAGAAATCCATGGGAATTCTAATTGGAAGGGAAAATTTAAAGCAAGGCTACGATATTGGATTTGTTCTTGTGCTCCCTTATAGCTCACCATTTCCCCCTTATCTAGCACTCACCAAGCTCCCTTGCCTCCTTCCTCCAAGGGGCAAGTGTTCTCCTCATTTGTTCTTCAAGCCACTTGACATCTAGTGTGGACTAAATAGACCTCCCTTAGGAGGCTTGGTTTCCTTTATTTGGAGATCATATCTCTAATGTGTTGTATATGCTTAACCATTGGGCAATATAAGAAGTGGTTTGGTATCTATTGGCTGTTGGAATTTGCATTTCTTACCCCTCTTTTCATTTTGTTTAAATTTTGTTCGTATTTTTTGTGTTGTTTTATTTCAATTAAAACCATTTATAGAATCACTTGGAACACTCACCAACCTCCCAAGGGGAACCTAATATTGAGGCCTTATTGCAGCCTACAAGTCCTTTCCCCTAACCAAGTGCGAAGGATGCACTCTTGTGCAATATTTTCCACAACAATATTTATGGCGACTCCACTTTATTTTTAGTTCATTTCTCTTTCATTAGTTTGTTATTTGTGAAGTGGTTAATTTATGGTGTTGTATGCTTTGCAGGTGAAGAGTTCCATCCCTTTAATCCCAATAATTCAGACCACATCCATCCATTTTAGCCATATTACCAGATGCATGGATCTCGGTGTCTCTGTTGCACTGACAACATGTAAAATCTTTCAATAGTAGCGCTACCTGCACATATAATTAGACCCCCACCCACGCGGGTGCATTTATCATGAAAGTGCTACCCTTATCACATTATAACTGTGCTATAGCATGCCAGTGGGTATTTATACTATGTGACAATACACCTTTATCTTTTTTCCCTTGATGCTATCATTTATTTGGTTTTTATATGTTTCAACAACAATTTTGCAGCCCCGTTGCTACTCACAAATGAACTAGGACTAAGTTAGCTTGCAATAGTTTTTTGTTTCTTTAGTGATTAGACCATCTATACTAAAATTAGGAAGTAAACTGGATATCCCTCTAAATCTACTTAGGTAACCACCCTTGAGGTTTTTAATGGGCCTCATTGGTGTCACTAGTATTTAGGAGTTTTTATATTTCCTTGCTTATTTAACATCTTTAGTTCAAGTAATGTAAAATCCACTTTTTTTACACAAGAAAGGACCTAAAGACTCTCATCTCCTAAATTATTCTCTTCACCTCGCATTCTATATGATCTTGGTGAATCAGACAAGAGTGAAGTGTGAAATACCTCCATTGCACAGTTAGCATTTGTTTCTTTTTTCAAGCATCATTAATATATTTAGAGCTCAAGTTACAATATCCATTTCATTTTTTTTAGCACTTTAGTTAATTGCAAACAATACAATTTGCTTACATCATATGTGATTTCCCAGTTGCACACACTAAGGGACATAAAGACTCTTTTAATCCTAGTATGCTCTTCACCTCACATTCATATGATCTTGGTAAATAAGAAAGGGAAGTAATTATGAAATACCTTCATTACACACCTTAATTCAATCGACCACCCATAAAATCAACCATTGTAAATTTTAACCAGATAAAATCCTCCACTAGAGGTCACAATACAATATTTTAGAATGTTAGGATTGATTGGGATATGCCAAACAATGCCTACCAATATTGTTTCATTACGCATTTTTGAAACATATCATTGTTGTGTTTTAGAGTTCTATCAAACCCTACAATAATAAATTTTTAAAATAAATATCAAAGGTGAAATTATAGCTATAGCTTCCCTACCATCCCCTATGAGTCACTCATATCATTGTAGGGAGGAGACACAATACCATGCAAGTTGAACCACTGATGCACACTTGATGAAAGGTATCTTAGTAGCCAAATGTAGGGCATCACCAAGGAGCATTTGTGAGTGCAAGTGACTCCTAAAGTTAGTTGTATCCATTGGGATTTGTTTCCAAGTCTCTTTGAATAGAAAATTGGGCCCATCAAAAGTATAACTAGATCGTTGTTACCTTAACTAGTCGGTTTTTGCATAGAACCCGTTATCACCAACAATTGTGCTTTTGGATGGCCTGGTTACATCTGAGAGGAAGGAGGTTACGTGTTTTAGGGAATTCATATTTTTTTTCTTTCTAAATACAATATCACTTAACTCATAATTTAAAAAGAACCTACATGTAGATACCTTTGCACTAATCCCTCTTTACACATATCACTCACTTATTGCACCATCTTTCATCTGTTGTGGTTGGCATATTTTCTCATTTTTTTCATTTGTGTTTATTTGCCACCCATCACTCTCACTTTGTCACTTTACTTCCATGATAGAGGAACAAAACACCCGCTAAGGTAGTCCTGCATACTACATGTCCTATCCCCTCTCTCAAGCGGTTTTTTCCCATTGTCTCCTTGTGGTACATGAGGCAGATCACCTGGTCGGGGCCACTCCTAGGACAAATTGATTAGATCCTCTAGGAAAGGACATACCTTTCTTGAATCATTCTCTCCCATTGGAGATATTTTGGACCCTTTTTTCTCCTTCTCTTATGAAAGAGGCTCACCTTTGTTCACTTTCCCTTGAGGGAATACTCCATCTTCTTCCCCGCCTTCGAGAAGAGGCCACACCATGTCTTCTTCTTCCCATAGAAGATAAATATCACCGCTTCATATTACAAGTTATCTCCCTCATGGAAAGAACACATAGAATACGATTCCAACTTCCAACCCAACCCACCCTGGAGAGTTTAAATATCCCTAATCTAGCCAAATTGGTTAATGATACCATTTCTCATGACACCAACAAGTCAAATATTCCTGAAAAAGATCTTGTCAGACATCCCTAAGTTATAAGGGAAACAAGGAGATGAACCAGCCAACCATATCATGTCCTTCCATCTATGGTGTTCCTCAAACAACATAGTGGCAAATTTGGTGAGGCTCCACCTCTTCCAAATAACCCTCATTGGTACAACTACAAAGTGGTATGTGAATTTGAACCGGGCATCTCATAGCACATTTGAGACAATAGCCACAACATTTCTGACCTAATTCCAGTTTCCAATACATCATGAGATAGGCCTCAAGATTCTCATGGAATTTTTTGAAAACACTACAACACACATCATAGACCATATCCACGAGTGGCATTGTTGCCGCACTTTGTGCAAAATTGAGATTCAACCTCAAATACTTTTGGATTGGTTCCTTAAATTTCTCCAACCAAGTATATATAGAAAAGGATGTGGTAACCTCATACCATAATATGAGGAACAGGCCATCATAAAGGCTCAACACTTTGACCTTATTTATTCCCAATAAATCTATCTATGCACTGACCTACTTGATGCCCCTTGGAATCGATCATTAGCTCCTCCCTTTATAGGGGTATCACATTCTGTGAATGGAATTATTGGGTCCATTTCCTCCCATGGTAAAGTTCCCCCACAACCAGCTCTTGCACCACCCCAATGATGGTGCAATACCCACCTATCCTTGTTGTATCAACTCTCCCTACTGCTATTCCAAATACTATGTTTGAAAAACCCCATTATGGACCCTATGACCCTACAATCCAAGTACAAATGGTTTCCCAATTACAAATGGAACCACCTGTGCCTACATCCATATCATATACGATGCAACAACCCTATATCCCAGCACTGGGGTATAACCCTTACTATTTATACCCATTTCCTCCTGGAATGACCACCATGCCACATATGGGGGTCAATTTCGTCCAACATTCTGTGCAACAACAAACTCAACAATTTGAGTAGTTTAAAGTTATCAACCCCACGGACCTTAAAATTAGAGGAAGAAGAAGGAAAAGAACAAACAACCCCAAAAACAGATGGGGGAAACCAAAATACCAAACAAAACCTCAACCAAGGTAACAAACTAGTACATGGGGAAAACCTGAGGACCAATTACCCTTTCTCAATCTATGGTGAGTATGTCCATTACACTCACCATTGTCTGCTTATCCTCGACTGCCAACAGTTGGTGGGATCAAAGAAACAAACACCATCAAACCCCCCTCAAGCGCCTCCTACACCACGACCCCAACAATATTTTTTGCAAAAACACTTCGCCAACTAAGGAGTGGTTACCTAGAAAATGAATCCCCGCCCCCTAGGTGATGGATCCTTCTAAAAAAAAATTATGAACTTGGAATATGTCAACCTCCAAAATCATGCCAAAGGCTGCAATAGTGTTTATCCCTCACCTGTCCTAAAAGAGACTTCAATCTCCTCAAGAGGCCCTCTGAAAATTCCTCTCCCTAGCATAGAGAAAATTATGAGGACACCAAAAGCACCACTTAGGCATGCCCCTCATAACCGTCACATAAAGGATTCCCACAATTACAACATTGTGGATGACTTTCCATAGTCACCTGCCACCATGTCCACATTAGAAGTGATTTATTGTTTCCCTACAAAGCGTAAGGCCCTGTTAAACACCCCAGATATCGTCAACCCTTTGGAATCTTGCCTCATGAATTTTGACCTTAACAAAGGAGAACCGCAACTACCTTCGCCTGTCTCTTTCCAAGTCTCAGTTATCATGAAGAACATTATTGCTTATCAATGTATTATCGATGAAGGCATATCCACATGTGTTATGTCCTCAAATTTTTAGAAAACATTGGGATCATTTGATTTAGTCCCATCCCCCATATATCTTCGTGCATATGATGTATGTCCCTCCCAACCATGAGGATTGTACCAGAATTTCCCCATTGAACTTGGGATAAAAATGGTGATGATCGATTTTGAAATTGTTGAGATCCAACTAGAATACAATATCATATTGGGTTGCAGTTACATGTATGCTATGAAGGAAGTGGCCTCCTCAATATTCTGCATCACAATGTTTCCCTTTAATGGGAATGTGTTCACCCTTGGCCAACTTAACTACTATGATCCCCACACCACTACCAATCCTAAAAATTCCCTACCCATAATAGGATAAGTTAACAAAACACCTTGCGTTGACATTGGCTTGGGTGTGTATAAATATTTTGACCTCCCAGGAGCATATTTAGGCCCAACACTTGACATCCCCACCTCGATGAACAGTCTCATGTGCACAATTTTCACCTCCAAGAATGAGTCTCCAAAACCAAATACCTCATCATCAACACTACCAACCAGCCATGGCGTAGAGTAAGTATTGATCCTTACAGTACCTCCCATGTTCCAGATACCATTTTTCCCCCATTGAGATTTCAAGGAACACTAGTTATGGCTCAGTTAACTCTCCTAGGAATTACATTGGGAATCCTAGTATGGTACCTTACACCACCATTCCTAGAAATAGTTTCAAAACCCCTTGCACATTATGAAATGGTGAAAGTTAGACAAGTTACCCCTATTGTACCACTCATCGAAAATCACCATATGTGATCACAAAATCACAAAATGGGGGCATCATTCAATCCAAGCTAAAATCCCTACCAATCAGAGTAGTAATCAACCCAAGTTAAAATACCCCACCACTACCACCCAACATCTCGAGTCTTAATCGGGAGTCATTAAACCTAAACAAGGGGGAACATTTCAACACACATTGAAACCCCCCATCATGCATGACACACCCACCATGAGGGTCACTCCTCAATGTGCTTTATGTGGCCAACAAGGCCATGTGATGAACTTGTGCCCTATCTTACTAGAGCTCAGGAACTTGCTTAACACCCCCATTAGAAACACACCTCCCCATAAGTGGAAAGGGACACTTCCACCTCCTCCATGCCCAGAAAAACCTCTAAGTCATTATGCACCAACAAAGTGTGTTCAATTTTCTCTCAATTTGGGAAGTACACACACCATTTCCTCGATCTCCCACGATTTCAGGATACTTTACTAACTATACTTCTTTCCCGTCCTTTTGTCAAACATCCTTCCCCTCTTTTACTACACACCACTATATTGATAGTGTCACGATGACCACTCCTCTGCATGTCCAAATCTCGGGTCACATGTTAAATCATGCACACTCTACTTTCCCATGTCAGCATTGTAAATTGATGTATCATCATACATTTCAATGCCCTTTGACAACTTCCTACCACACCCTTTGCATTGAACAAAGCTTAGTTTTAGAGAACCTTACCCCTACATACATGTTATTTTCAACCATTTTTGAAGAAAATGATACCTCTACTGATATTAGCAATAATGAGAAACTTCCTTTGGTCCACATTTCTCATGCCAACCACTCACCACAACTGTCACCAGAGATACCCGAGGTACCAAATTCTCCTCATGATTAGATTCTTCCCCATCCACCTTAGAATAATAATCACATCAACATATTGTTCATGAATAGTGTTCCCATTCCACATACTATCAAGTCAGTACCCAACATAACCCATCACAAGGACCTAATCCATACCCAAACCATCAGTACAAGGAACACTAACATCAAATCAGACAATTATTTTTCTTTTGATGAAGACATGCTAGATGAATTTATCTTCCCACAGATGAGGTAGTATTGGAGGAAATGCATCTAGACATTCCCCCATGGGACAAGCTCCATCATCGGTCATCTTTCACATTACCAATAGTATCCCAGCTATACACCATAGAATCGAAAGGATTCTTACCTCTGAAGCATGTGGATTGGTTCAAAAATCCCATTCTTGCCCCTAATACCTTTAAGGAGGGAAACATATCCAACATATCACCAAGTATCCAAATTGATATTTCCATCACCCTTGTAGTAACCAAAAACATCTCAATTGGAGCATCTTGTTCACCATAATATATCATTGACTTTATGACCCTATTCAAAGAATTTTAGGGTGTATTTGCTTGGTCATATATTGAAATTTTTGGCCTAAATACCGCGATTGTTGAGAACCACATTGACGCTTGGCCCTATTCCATTCCATTTCAGCAAAATAAATGACTATTCCACCGCTCCAAGGCTCATTCCATCAAATACAATATCGAGAAACTCCTTCATACAGGATTCATCTATCTTATTGCTTATACATCTTGGGTTTCCAACCTGGTCCCAATAAACAAAAAGCAAGGCACAATTCACATATGTACTGACTTTTGTGATCTCAAATTAGCTTGTCCCAAAGGTAATTTTTCTACCCCATTCATCAACCAGATCATCGAATCATGTGTCAAGAATGAGATTTTATCCTTTATGGACAAATGTTCTGGTTACAATCAAATACAGATCCACCCCCAAGATTAGTACACTTCACTACACCATAGGTATCATTTTCCTATAATGTCATGCCTGTTGGACTTAAAAAAGTTAGAGCTGCCTTTCACCAAGCCATGGCATATTTGTTTAATGACCTAGATGAGATCATCCTAGCCTTCCTGGATGACTTCACCACCAAGTCAAAGAAACGTATAGACCACCTCCAAGACCTACGCACCATATTTACACGATGTTGTAAGTAAAAAATCTGTATCAACCCTTTCAAAATCGTATTTTGCATCATTGCAGGTTGTTTATTAGGGTTCATCATCTCACAAGTTGGAATCACCATGGATCCTTCCAAAGTTCAAGCCATCATGGACTTATATCCCACACGTACATGGCACCAGTTGTAGAGTATCCAAGAGAAATCCAACTTCTTTTCCTCTTTGACCCTGATTACGCCACCTAGGCCCATGGATTTTTTTTACTACTTTGCAAAGACATCCTATTTCAGTGGGATGATCATGCCCAAAGTTATTTTGAAGCACTAAAACAAGTTTTATATTCATCACAATTGATCTCACCACCAAAATTTGATAAATAATTTATTCTTTATGTTTCAGCATCTCCCTGCACTGTGGCTAGCATCCTTGTCTAACAAGCTGATGACAGTAATGAACATGTCATTGAATACATAAATAAAATGTTGGATGTCCCTAGAATCAAATACACTAAGTATGAGAAGCTTTCATTAGTTATCATCATTTCTATGTAGAAATTACGCCACTACATCTTACCACGCAAAACTATTGTCATTGTAGACTCTAATCCTATGCAATACATACTTAGAAGTTGGGTCATTAACAATAAGTCTGCACAATGGATCATAATCCTCCAGGAATCTGATCTTGAGATTGCAACCCCTAAAAGAAAAAAAATGATTATCCCTCGCTAAGCTTATTACCGACCTTCCCATTGCGATGCCATACAAACTAATGAATGGCCAACTTCCTGATGAGCATCTTTTCATCATCACTAGCAATGATCCCTGGTACAATGATATATTGGCGTATCTCAAAACTCATAAATTCACCCATCACCTTTCTCCTGATGACAGATGACACATTTCTCATCAAGCCCCTCAGTACCTCATTCTTAGATAATTTCTATATCGTTGAGACATAGATACCATTTTATGAAATTGCTTATCTCACATCAAGGCAGAGGAAGTACTTAATTATTTCCATAGTAGTTCTTGAGGTGGCCACCTACTAGGATTGGCCATTGTTGTAAAGGAAAGTGTCCTATGGCTAGGGTTTAAGAGGCCATCAACATACTGGGGTTGAAAGAGAGATGCACAATGTTCAGCAAGCATATATAGGCAAGATGAGAGATGAGAAAGATCCACACCTGATAAACTGAAGGCTGGTCCAAGCTTTCTCTTCAATCCTCTTCTTGCTCCTCTCGCTCCAAGAAACCTGCAAAACGAATTATACCTTCCTCAAACCATTATGACCACATATAAGACAATGATAATCAAATAAACATGAACAAATGATCTGAATAACATCATCATATGATCATAAATAGAGATTCAATCACACATTGAACAATGATTTGGGAAGAAGAAGGACATCACATCTTTATTAATCTTGAAAACAAGTACAAGTATACCTTCTCTTCAAGTTTGGCACCTCACGAAACCTTGATCTGGTTCTGATGCTTCTCTTCTCCAAAGAACTCAGCCTCCAAGCTCTGCAACATTAAGGGAAAAACTCTAGGGCAAAGGTGTGGGCAAAGAGAGTCCCGATTCCTCCAGCATAACAATGCATAAATTCCAAAGTCCTTCTCATGGCCTTTCCTACCTCTATTTATATGGGTGAAATAACGTAGTTTCACAAGTTGAATAAGTTACAGCAGTTAAGGAAATTAAGTTAAATATTTAACTAATCTCCACTTAACGCGAGTTTTTATGTTTAAATGCTAAGATACACATTCGCGGGTATGTAGTAGAGCAACCTGCAAATGATTCGTGACTATGTATAAGGGCAACTCGTGAATACATAGATTCACGACTTGCTACAAAGGAGACCCGCGAATGACTCACGAGTTGTATAAAAGGATAGTCGCGAATACATCCTAACATGTCAAAAATGGCAAAGTAATTAGCTAGATAGAGGCAGAATGTATTTCATAATAAGCCAAGCTATAGTGTTCTGGGCAAACCTCAATCCATAGATGTCCTTTTGTGTGCCAACATGAAGAATGTTGGCACTCGAACGGAGAGGTGCCAATCTGGTGTATAACAGATGCCCCCTAATGTGTGAGGTTAGAGGGGAAGACGATAGCCGAAATACATTATAAAGGAAAAAGCTGAGTATGGAGAGAGCAGAGAATCCAAGATCGAAAGGCTCGAGTGAAGGTACCTGAAAGAGAGATAAATGTCAGAAAAACTGATCTCTAGCACATACACCTCCATCTACAACACATCGCCATAAAGATAGGCGGATCCAACATATGTAGAACTGATGAAACTATCATGGTCATGCAATATGCAAAAAGGCGCCATATCAAATCTAAAGGAGTCATGGCCACAAATGAACAAGGTGGATCCATACTCGACAATCGATCATAGCCACAAAAATACAAGGTGGATCTATGTCTCAGCAAAATGTCATATAAAGATAACAAGGTCTTGCACAACTTGGGCAATAGCAAAAGATGACAATGCTACTGTCGGCCCAAGGTCTTCAATCCAAACCTGCCCAAAAAAGGTACGAATCCTAACCATGCGAATAAAGGGGTTGAAGTCGAACATGGAGGAAACCGTTTGATTACCGGTCAATAATGAAAACCGTTAACAAACACGAGGGGAACCACCATTAATGAAAATGGTCCCCAAGGTACCTAGTACATTCTAACAAGTGTGATTACAAGGACTTGAAGTCGAACACTTGAAGAATCCATCGAGTAGGAGACATTAAGGTATCCCCACTACCCAATAGCGAGGGAAATTGCCATTGAGGACAACAATTCCCAAGGTACTGTCATAAAACTCTAAATCTCGTCCCTAGAGCAAGATGTGTTGCAGTCGATAGGAAGAGATCCGTTGGAAGGAAGACATTAAGGCATCCTTCATCATCCAACACGAGGTAAGTCAAAGACTAATTGGATTTGGAATTGGTACTGAATTTCATGACAAGGAACACTGAAGACATGATGTAATAAACTGATACCAGGGAATGGCCGACACAAAAGGTCAAGGCAATTGCAGAATGGCCGACAAAGGTTTACTCCTTGAATAGTGAGCACGACACAAAAGTGACTTAGGCAGCTTTTGACATGAAAGGACCAACGAAACAAATCTGCAATGTAGGAGAGATTGACAGATTCCCCATATAATTAGAAAAGAGACCAACTGGAGGAGTAAGAAACTCTGAATCAGGATAAGGTCAAAAAACTAGGACCCAACTGTTGATAGACTCAAAACTGGTGCTTTGTTCAAGGAAACAAGACTTGCTGCCATGATGTAAAAAGACATGGAAATAAACCTTCCCCTTCCCTTCTTTCTTGTAAAGTTTTAACGAGTCCAAGAAAGCAAACTCGGGACCATCTTCATTTTTTGACAAGCTCGAAGAAAAGAAAGAAGAATGCTTGATAAGGCACTGATTCGTGGATTTTACGAGCCCGAACTAGTACATGCTTGACGGTGTTTTCATAGTTTAGAGAGTCTGAAAACTCCAAAGAAGACTCCAGGGGGGTCCTTTTTCGTACAATTTAGTCTCCTAAGGCCGAAAAAGTATAAAACATACCAAAGAAGAAATCTCTTAACTTCCGAAGAAGAAAAGGCGCACCTTTTTCGTACTTAGTCAGGAAGGTCTGAAAAAGGTTAAATTACCACCTACCCAATGCTCCTTCAAAAGCAGCATATAGTCTAATTTTTACGAGTGTGAAGGAAGGCAAGATCACTCAGAAAGATCCATTTGATTACGAGAAATGGGGCTTACAACAATAAACTCAATGCTTTTTTATTTAGGGTTTAACGAGCATGACAAAGACATAAATTACACTCGGAACCTTTTTCATGTTTTGGTCCAGAGCACGAAAAAGAGAAAACTAAGCTCATACCGGGGGTTCCTTTTCTGTAAGTTTAGTCCCTCAGGTACGAAAAAGAGATAAACCTATGCCTAAGAATACTCTTCTCAATTCAGTAGAAAAGAGAGGGATCCTTTCTCGTATTATTCCACATGGTCCGAGAAAGAGATAACCTACCACCAATGTGGATGCCCATTCACATATTCTTAACGAGCCTGAATGGACAAGTTTACTCGGCAGTCAAGTCTATTTTGAGGAGTCAGACTTGGGCCTAAAGAAACTCATAATCTTTCCCGTGAAGTTTTAACGAGTCCGGAAAAGTTAACTCGCGGCCTCCTTACTGTTTTTAACGAGCTCGAAGGAAAGCAGAAAGAATGCTCTAAAGGCAAGGAGACGGGTGTCATAGGCATGCGAAACTAGTTCCAAGGGCAAGGAACAGACCTATGCATAATGCAAGGAAAGTGAGCAAGATAAGGACACTCGGGGAATGTCTCCTCAAGGTAAAGGGTGTGAAGTTGCAAAGGCAAAATGATACAAGGCTTAGCGGCAATGAGAACAAAGATGAGGTCTTATACAACGAGCTAATAGCGTGGAAGCCGGCATCAGGATCATAAGTGCGAGCAAGGCACATGCAAATGCAATTACAGCTTGAAAAACAAGGTGAGGCCCATAAACAGTTGTGAATCCAACTAATAATCATGTCTCCAAGAAACAACAACATCAGAAGAAACGATCCGATGCGGGTCACTTTGGCAGAAACACTTGTGACTTTGCTATCTTCTACAAAAGGAAAAGTCAAGGCAGAATCAACTGAAGAAGATTCTATAGGACCAAGGCTCGAGGGTTTATAATCAATAAGATCAACCTCAGAAGAGAAGCGAAAATCAACAAGGGAGATAGAGTCTGCAGGAACAAACTCAATATCACAGGAGCTGAGAAATTCATAAGAAAAAATCAAACTCATCAGGATCACTGACTTGCTTTTCAAATGAAGAATAAAAAAGACTCAACAAAAACCAACATAAGAAAAAGGGAATGCTTACTAAGCAAATCAGCGTTATACTTAATCACAACTGAAAAAGAAGGTCAGACTGTATCAAAGACTCCAGGAAGACTTCATCCGAAGGGAGGAAATCATTCGAGATAGGACACATATCTGAACTTTCAAATGGATGGACAGAGTGGAGAGAAGGCTCTACAATCTGTATAGGATGACTCACCCGATCAACTACTGGGACCAAGTCCCGAGAAGGTAAGCATGAAAACAGAGGCTGCCTCTCAGTAGCAATTGAACACAAAGGACAGGAAGCCACATAGTTCACCTATGGCGGGGTAGTGTCTACAGAAAGACTGGGAATCAATAAAGGAAAGAATTGGTCTCTAGTTGGGTCAGGAGACGGATCAAGAAAATCCAACTGATCGATAGTGAAAATTTCTTCACCATGATTAAATTACATCACACGAAAGAATGTTGACACCACAGCTTGCATGGCATAGACATAATCACATCCAAGGAGCATATTAAAGTCCAAAGGGTGTTCTATTACCATGAAGTCAACTAAGAAGGTCTTCCCACCCAAAGTAACAGGTGTTTGAGGAAGAATTCCCAAGTCTATACAAGTTCTTCTATCAAACGCCAGTAACTGACTAGCAGTCGACACAAGGCTGGGAGATCCCATACCTCGCCAAGCACGAGTAGACAAAATAATAACTGAGGCTCCTTCATCAACAATGCAATGAGCAATTGTATAGGGTTCAACTTTGACCTTTATCTGGAAAGGTGCATGGGAAGGAAGGCGCGGCTCAACTAGGCTATCCCAATCAAAGGAAGCAATCCGAGAGCTTGGTGGGGGTTGATCCAAAACAAGTTCAGTGCCCCCTTGTTCAGTAAGATCTGAACTGGCAGTGAAGAAAATGTGGCTAGTAGACACTTCACTCTCCAAAAGAAGAGTGGGATTGATCGATAATGGAATCGATTCAACCTCTTGGTGAAAATCACTCTCCGAAGGGAGAGTGGGATTGACCAAAGATGACATTGGTGCATTCACATTAGGATCACTCTCCAGCAGGAGAGTGGGATTGACCAAAGATGACATTGGTTCAATCACGTAAGGAACACTCTCCGAAAGAAGAGTGGGATCAACCAAATCTGAGATTTGTTCGACCACTTGATCAACCAAAGGTTGAGTAGGATGTTGAGAAACCATAGGGTGTTTAGAAGAATGAAATCCATGAGTCTCGGACCACACTCTTCGCACCTCTGGGATAGCAGGGCATAGATGAGTAAGGTGATCTCCCTTGCTTAGCACACAAGGGAACTTAAGATGATGCTTCGAACGACCAGTTTTCTCAACTGTGTCAACATGACTAGCAGCGGATGACTCTTTGCTCTTAGCATGACCTGCAGAGGCTAAGAGTTTGCCCCCAGCATGAAAAACAGAGGCCGGATGACTGGGTCCAACCTCACTAAGAGAGGCTGGTTGTTGAGAGACTCCAGAATGTTAAAAAACGGGATGACCATGAATCCAAACTCGTCGCACCTCTGCAATAGAAGGGTATTTATAAGTAAGGTGGTCTCCCTCACAAAGTTTACAAGGAAACTTGAGCTTATGTTTTGAACGGGTATACTTGTCAACAGTGTCAACATGACTCGTAGTGGTTGACAGGTTGTCTCCAATGTGAAGTACAGAGGCTGAGAGACTGCGTGCCTGGTAGAGGCTGAGAGACTGGGTCCAACATGACTTGTAGAGGTTGGACGGGCACCATTAACGTGAACAACAGAGGTTGAATGGTTAGGATCAACATTCTTTGCAGCAGTTGAGTGTGTGCCCCCAGTGTGAGGAACAGAGGTTGGGTGAACGGATCCAACGTGAACAACAGAGGTTGGATGGGGAGGTTCAACTTGAACACCAGAGGTTGAACGAGTGCACTCAACGTGAACACTAGAGGCTGAGTGACCGGATCTGACATGACCTGAAAAGGTTGGAAGGATCCCACCAGCTTGATCACCAGAGGCTGGATGGATAGCTCCAACATGAACAACAAAGGTTGGATAGGAAGGTTCAACTTGAAAACCAGAGGTTGAACGGGTGCACTCAACATGAACACCAGAGGTTGAGTGACTAGATCCAACATGACCTGTAGAGGTTGAATGGGTGCCCCCAGCTTGAACAACCGAGGCTGGGTGGTGAGGTTCAACTTGACTTGCAGAGGTTGAACGGGTGCCCCCTTGCTTATGTGCTTTCTTCCTATTCCTCCTTCTTTTACTCCTTTTAGACTGCCGGTTACTAGTATCAGTACTTTCACTGCATGAGGTAGAAGGAGGAGGAGAACTAACTACAGGTGAAGGGGAGACAGTGTTTTGATGCCCTTGATATAAGGAGCTTACTTGAGAAGCATCAGGAGCATTCAGGACATTTGGAGTGGAAAACAACCACACCGGTAGCCCTAGGGTGAATCCCGGAAGATTCAAGGTGGCCATCAAGGGAACACCAACATTCCCTGTGAGAGGAATAGGACAAGGAGCTCCCATCATGGGGATCTCTTGGTTGGTGTTCAAAGGGGTGGTAGCCATAGATTCAAAACAAGAGACAAAGTTTGAGGTTGATGTTCAACCAAAATTACAAAGCAGACACCTAAAGGCCCACTAAGTACAGACAAACCACACAGCACTCACTAAAAATTCCTAAATCCCAAACATACAAACAGGTATAAGATGTAATTTCTAGAAGAAAGCTGATAGACAGTTACTTGGCATCATTGTAGATGTTCTCAGGCATAAGCGGAGGAATCACCCACCACCCTCCTGCACTTTCCACAAGGGTTACCTTCCAAGCCCATCCAAGGTCAACCAGAAATAACCTTCCAGTTTACCTGTGTATGAACCCTAGATGTCAAGAGACTAAAGGATACCTTGGAAATACCAACAGTCTAGGGGGACAGTCGCAAGCCGGACTCATACGCATGGGCAGGGTAGCTGAGCCCAAAACTCTGTCTAGGACAGAATCCCCAGATGCGTAAAATTCCTGAGTTACACTTTGACAAGGATTCAGAGGGTTATCTCCTCTGTCCAAGCCTCCACGCGGCCTCGTGCTTAAATCCCGTTTGAGAGGAGCTTCCCAGATACAGTGGTAGAATCAAGGATTTACCTAGTGATAGGCCAACTACATCTGAAATTTAACACTTGTGGGGAGTTGAAACAGCCTAACCCACAAGTCTAGCCTAAGCTAGTTGGTGTATGACCCTATAAAATAACACTTACTAGTAAATTTTAAAATTATGTCGTTTATTTTATGGGCTGTTTCTTACTCAGAGGGTAAATGGCATGAAACTCATTTGGTCTTTTGACTCAAAATTGAAACACAATGACTAAGCAAAGAGAAATGAACTGCAGAAAGCAAAAACTACTCTCTTTATATTTTCAAATAGACACTTGAAAGCCAAAAAAGAACAAAATCTTTTTATATTTTTCAAAAACAATAATATGCCATGCAATCTAGACTAAAAAAACTAATCTACATGCATATAAAGCAAAGATTTGTTTTTGTCTTTTTATTTTATAAATGCAAAAGAAAAATCAGCCTATCTACTTATGCAAACAAGTACTGAAAGCAAAGAAAATAGACAACTACTCTATTCCCCACGACGAACCCTAGGTTTCCCTAAAGTTAGATATCAACCTCACTTGAAAAGAAGGCTTACAAAAGTACAATAAGCCAACAACTTTGGAATGAAAAGACCAAGCAAATAAGATTGATATAAACAAAGGTCAAGAAGTCCCAAGCATCAATCTAGACCTACAAACAAAGGCTGCTCAGTACCTTGTACAACAAGGTCAAGCCAAAGAAGGAGGTGGGGGGGGAAAGAAGCACAAACAAGTGAACGTTCTTTTTAATTTTCTTTTATAAAGGCAAAAGAAAAACTACCTACAAAGCAAAAGCATGCTGATAACAAGAACAAAGCAAAAGGAACTCTGCTAAACAACCACCAAACAAACTCTAGAGTACTCTAAAGTCAGTATAAACCCTACTTGGAAGGAAGGCTTGCATAAAAGACAAGTCCACTATTTTGGCATGGTGAATGTTAACCAACAAAACAAGAAAGAAACCAGCACCAACAAGCTTCTGAAATCAGACAAAGACCACTAACAGAGGCTGATCAGAAACATAGGCCAAAAATCAAACCAAGCAAAGGAGACGGGGGAAAGAGCAAAGAACAAACCCTAATGATATAAAAAGGCTTACCACATAGATAGAGAACAAGCAAAAAGGATGACACTAACTCCCTAGAGTCATGCACCTGCAGAGGACCCTAAAAGACCTACCCAAAACACCTTCAAACAGAAGAAAAATCACGAAAGAGGAAAAAACACTGTTTAAAGGGGCATTTGCGACTGTCTATAAGTGCAACCCATGAATGATTCACAACTATTCAGTACAGCAACCCGTGAATGCAAGAAAGTATTCGCGACTGTTCAGAAGAGCAACTCGCGAATGGGTGGAAAAATTCCCTAAAAAGGTCAAAAACCACCTTAAGAAGGCAGGGAAAGTGTGCTATCAGATTTATAAAGTGTTCCTAAGTGGCAAGAAGGACCTGAAACAATGTAAAAGACTGAAAGAAATCAAGAGAAACCCCAAACAGACAAGGCTATCCCCAGCGGAGTCGCCAGTTCTGTTGTAAAGGAAAGTGTCCTATGGCTAGGGTTTAAGAGGCCATCAACGTACTAGGGTTGAAAGAGAGATGCACAATGTTCAGCAAGCATATATAGGCAAGATGAGAGATGAGAAAGATCCACACCTGATAAATTGAAGGCTGGTCCAAGCTTTCTCTTCAATCCTCTTCTTTCTCCTCTCGCTCCAAGAGACTTACAAAACGAATTATACCTTCCTCAAACCATTATGACCACATATAAGAGAATGATAATCAAATAAACATGAACAAATGATCTGAATAACATCATCATATGATCATAAACAGAGATTCAATCACACATTGAACAATGATTTGGGAAGAAGAAGGACATCACATCTTTATTAATCTTGAAAACAAGTACAAGTATACCTTCTCTTCAAGTTTGGCACCTCACGAAACCTTGATTTGGTTCTGCTACTTCTCTTCTCCAAAGAACTCAGCCTCCAAGCTCTGCAACACTAAGGGAAAACCTCTAGGGCAAAGGTGTGGGAAAAGAGAGTCCCGATTCCTCCAGCATAACAATGCATAAATTCCAAAGTCCTTCTCATGGCCTTTCCTACCTCTATTTATATGGGTGAAATAAGGTAGTTTCGCAGGTTGAAGAAGTTACAGCAGTTAAGGAAATTAAGTTAAATAACTTAACTAATCTCTACTTAACGTGATTTTTTATGTTTAAATGCTAAGATACACATTCACGGGTATGTAGTAGAGCAACCCGCGAATGATTCACGACTATGTATAAGGGCAACCCGCGAATACATAGATTCGCGACTTGCTACAAAGGAGACCCGTGAATGACTCGCGAGTTGTATAAAAGGATAGTCGCGAATACATCCTAACATGTCAAAAATGGCAAAGTAATTAGTTGGATAGAGGCAGAATGTATTTCATAATAAGCCAAGCTATAGTGTTCTGGGCAAACCTCAATCCATAGATGTCCTTTTGTGTGCCAACATGAAGAATGTCAGCACTCGGACGAAGAGGTGCCAATCTAGTGTATAACAGCCATTTCCCAAAAATTACTCTATGTTGGATACTTTTTTCCCACCATCTTTAAGGATTGTGTCTACATCGTTAAAAGGTGCACCAACTTCCAAGTATTCACTTGTAAGACACGAGCTCCCCCTGCTCCCCTCTATCTTGTCATCACTCTAGGCCCCTTCTGTAAATGGGCCATTGAATTCATGGAATGTCTCCCAACCTTCACTCAACGTCACAAATACATCATCATTGTAGTAAACTACTTCACAAAGTAGGTCAATCCATCCCTACATTTGACTACAAATCCACTATCAATGCCATAGTTTTATTTAACCATGGTATCACACAGTTCAATATCCCTAAGTAGATAGTCTCCAATAACATCAAAGAATTCCTCCATCAAAATTTTGAGGATTTATCCTTTATACTAGGATTCAAACATGATTTCTCTACCCCTTACTACCCATAGGATAAAGGACAAGTAGATTCCCTTAAAAAAGTTCTCAAAATTATGCTCCAATGTACAGTCGATAAGAACAAGTCCAACTGGAAATGATCTTTGCTTCCCTATGGGCCTACCACACTTCGGTCAATGCAACCATTGGTTTCACACCGTTTCACGTAGTACATGGTATTGAATTCATCTTACCTATTGAGTGCCATATACCCACCCTCCAATCAACCGACCCGGAACCCCAACATTAGAACAATGGTTATTCACCTTAGAGAACCTTGATGAAGAACGATGATATTCCTTCCAGTAAAACAAGGCCATGAAAATTCACTCCAAATCCCAATATGATTGTCACGTCCATCCATGTACCTTTAGTGAAGGTGACTTTGTTCTAGTGGTCAACTATAAAAAGGACTTCCAAACCAAGACCAGGAAATTTTGTTTCCAAATGGATAGGACCATATATCATTCAATGGTATCTCCCAAATGGAGCATATGCTTTACAAAATTCTAAAGGTCTAACTCTCAACAACCTACTCTATTTATTTATTTCTACAGGAACACTCTGCATGGAATTGATTCGTGGAGATCGTGTCTTCGTGTTTAAAAAAAAAACCTCAATTTCATTTTGGAAAAGGTTCCCTGACCTACTCAAAACCATGGGAACCCTTTCCTGTCATCCAAATTGACTGCCCGACCCACCAAAAACTATGGGACTGTCACCCATCATCTAATTGCTCCCCCGGCATTCCCAAAACCATGGGAACCCCACCAATTATTCTTTTTGTACAAATGGTGCCCCGATACTCTCACAACTATGAGAACTACCCATTCTTTTAGTAGCAATCCCTAGTCTCCTTTGATTGATGTAGTTATGTCTCCCTACCCAACATGGCTAGTTTTGGTCAGTCGCTATGGCCTCAGTAATGTGTCTCCCTTAACACCCTTCATAGAAATTTTTTTTGTCTCCATTACACTCTCTCCATACACTTTGAACTATGTTTTTGTTTATTACTCCCTAAGTTTACATTGATCAAAATAATTTATTAGCCCCACACTTACCAGCTAGTCTTGTGTTAAGTTAGTGAGTTCCACAATTGGTTACAACATGATCTTGGTTCACAGGATAAGTCACTTGTCTTATTGGATCCTTCAGCTCTCATTGAAATCAAAGCCTCATATTCTGATAGTTGAAGTAGTTATAGTGGTACCTTGTGATTCCTTTCAATCAGTACAAGCAACCACCTTAAAATACGTAAGGAAAATCTTAATGCTTCTTAACTTAGTGGTATCCTATATGCTTAATGTCAACACATTCATCGCATCAGGGGGAGTCATACATTTCAAAGGTATTAGTGTTCACATTTAAAAATCATAGTAGAATCATATCTCGTACAATGCAGACCTCACTCAATAGATTCACTAAGATTCTAGACACACACCCCTATGGGATTCTTTAAATTCTTCACAATTCCGCTTCTTTGAAACCAATAATGTCCATTCTAGGTTCATGTACTCACATATGGTTTGAAGTCGCCTTAATCCATGTTCTTCCAGTTGATGAGATATCTCTCATTCTCTTAATTTTGTAGCCATTATTTCCATCTTCATGAGCATGGGAATGCCCACCTCATTTTTATCAAAATAACACTTTTAGTTATCACTCCTCCAACAACCTCCCCCCTCAAGAATAGTCTATTTGTGCACCTATGTTTCCAATTCTTTGAAGAGAAATAGAGAGAACACAAAAAGAAACAATGATGCATTATTGGCTCTACAATAAACTATGAACCTCATACAGCAGGGGCATCTATTATCACGAAAATATTACACACATGTGACATTTTTACAATTTCTAAGGTAAAGCATCATCAACATATAACATGCATCCAACATAATACATTTTCGCAAGACCTAAAGAGCATCATGAGTTCAAAAATACCCCCAAAGAAATCAAAATATGATACAACAGGGCTAATAGTCTGTTTATACATGTGACATAGTGTATTACTAGTGCAATGCCTGTGCAGTAGCACGTATTTCCCTTCAATGTCCACACGACTAACATAAACGGTGGGATCCCACCCACCAATGGTGCATTAAGGAATCATGAAAGCCCCATTATCTCTAAGAATTCAAATTTTGGCTCTTCACACACTTGTTTTCCTTAAATGGCCTCTCTTTTGTACCTTGGAGCCACATCATGGATCATTGGGTTCACATTAGGATCTTGTTATTTCTTGTCCACCTCTTAGCTTATAAAAGAAATCCATGGGCATTCTAATTAGAAGATAAAATTTATAGCAAGGTTATGTTATTGGACTTGTGCTTAATCTCCCTTATATCTCACCATTCCCCCATTTTCTAGCATTCACCAAGCTCCCTTACCTCCTTGGGCAAGTGTTCTCCTCATTTTTTTTTCAACCCACTTGACATCTAGTGTTGACTAAATAGACCTTGTTTGGTCGCAAAAATATGACATTTTATTCATATTTCATATACCATTTGTCACCTTTATTCCTATTTTATCCTTCCATAAAACCATTAATATCCACCACTTTCATAATACATATGGGTTTATATTACCATTTTCCAAATTATTTGTTTTAAGTATTTTTAAGAGAATTCTTGATTAAATATTAGAAATTAATATATTTTTCATATATATCTCAAATATTTGTGTGAGCTTTGTAATGTAGGGATATTTGGAGCTTTCAACCAAAGAGTATTCAAGAGCTTCTCGAATGTTTTCTCCATCTTTTCAAGATTTAAAGGAGATAATCCAAGCTAATTTCAAGGAGAGGATTATGGAAATATGGAGAGAATATCTCATCTCATATTATGTTGGAGGATTTGAAGGGATAAGTTGAGAGAAAAGTGGGTATGTTGGAGGATTTTGAGGGATAAGTTGAGAAGAAAGTGGATTGTAATTATGATTAGTTATCTTGAATTCATGTATAAATAGGAGGGCTCTGTCCTCATTTTGGAAGAGGACTCTCTAGTGGTGTGGAAGTAGAGAATAGTTTATGTCTTTTTAGAGTTAGTCATAGAGTGTATTTTCATTGTTATGTAATGGAGATGATGCTTAATGCAAATCCTTTTACTCTCTCATGTTAATTTGGGTTTCTTTCTTATGAATTGTTAATATAGATTTTCAGTGATTTCTTTCTTATAAATTGTTAGTATATATTTGTCACAAGCTCATATTTATTTATCGTTTGTCATTTATAGATTATATTTCCCGTGTTTAATTTCATCCTTTCTTTACCAAGTTTAATTTATGCAATTTCATGCTTTGTGAAGTTAGATTTATTTTCATACAATTTCCTGTTTTCATAAATTAGATTCAATTTCAGTTGTAGAATAGGTTAGTATCACTTCGATCCT
Source organism: Pseudotsuga menziesii (assembly GCA_001517045.1). Taxonomy (NCBI): domain Eukaryota; kingdom Viridiplantae; phylum Streptophyta; class Pinopsida; order Pinales; family Pinaceae; genus Pseudotsuga; species Pseudotsuga menziesii. The sequence continues at coordinate 6,741 of LPNX010715336.1, read as the reverse complement.
GCATATTTGTTTCTTTGTGCTTCTAAGTTTACAATCTCTCTAGGTTGACAATTAAATCATTGGATATGTTATAAACTATTTAATATTTTTTACCAACATTTTGGCATCGTTGCCGGGGAGGTGCTAAAAGGGATCAGAGTTTAGTTAGGTAGATAGTTCGATTTTTATTGACATTTTATCCCTTAAACAATCCTACAAACAAAAACATTAGAACATTAGAAAACACTAATAAATCAAAAAAATCAAATCAAATCAAACATAAACCTAGTCGCACGCGCATGTATTTTTCATCGGGCCAAACTCCATACCTGCAAAGACACTTAGATCCGAAACAATTAGATCTTGAGATTCATCATTTGGCTCGGTCTAAGAAAAATTAAAACAAAAACTCGTCATTCCCCCAACTACCTCCATATCACAATTGCTTATCAACTATCACAGGCACATATGATTTAACAGATAATCCATGAGAAATGGAGGTAGTTATTTATGATGACCTACCCTTTGCAGCGATTACAACTTGTGCAAATCAGCACATGAGGTCCTTGAGATTCCCATTCCATGAAATCGCCAACGCAAGATTATATCCCTCGAGAGTTAAGAAATAAACACATGTTTCTTAGTCGTTCAAATCACTAGCTACTGGTTTTCAAAATAGAATTGGCATTGAATGATTATCTTGCTCATAACATAGGAGATAAATGATATCTTCTCGTATCCACCCTTGAGATTCCCATGATCAATTTGAGTGAGAAGACTTGATCTATTATACAATAACAATACGCTAAAAAACTTTCGTGATAGGATATCGTGTCTGGTTGTTGGCTATTTTTACTCAAATATTGTTATATGATATTTGCATGGTGATTGATTTGCCAGAATAGAGAATATTATGGGCAGATCCTGAACCAACCTTATCTCTTTGAATGGTTTCCATTTTTTTCAGGGCAATGATGAGTAGGATGAACAGAAGTCATCACGTATTTATTTGTAATGTGTATTGCATAATATATTTTAAATTTGAATGGCGGATCTCCACGAGTAGCTTTCCTCGGTTCCATCCTGGCATCTTGCTTGCTAGGATACGCATGACCTCTTTCCTATCTATTCAGGATCCTCGTAACCATATGATCACGATAACTGCTTCAAATAAGGCTATGCCGATGGCAAGATGTGAGTGACCAGCCCACTTTCTACAACTGATTAACTCTGGTCACTTCCTCTGATTCCCACTTTATTGCTCTTCTTCCCACACCGTGACATTTTCTAAGGATGCAAATTATTCCTCCTTCATAGGAGGAGTTCCCTCTCTACCCGCTAAGATATAATACTGTGTGTAATTCAATTGGGTATGGTTTTGTTTGAAGCTACATGAGTGGTATTGATCCAGGTCTTTCTCATACCAAAGGGAACCACCTTGAATCCTATTACATCATTGTATTATTTTCCCCGTGCTGCCTTGTGTTCTTAACCTAGTGGTTTCTCATGGAAAATGGATGTCGTTGGTATTGACACAGTGATGCCAATCATTTTGTTAGGCTATGGGATTTCCTTTTGGGTGTTTATTATTCTAATCATTCCAAATTGCAGACTTTGAAATTGAAGAAGGCTCACTCTCTTTCCTCGAATAGAAGAGTGGCTCACTATGTTTGAATTCGTTGTTTAGTTTTATTCCGATAAATGAGAAGTTATACGGGGAGGGTAATGATCAAAGATTGATTGTTCCCATCATGGTATCGCCTCCTATATATGACGAACCCCTCTTCGTTCGGTATACTTCAATATATTGGCTCCTAGTAAAGAATTTGAAGAATATCTAAGACAATTCAAAGGAGAATACTGCTCTGGTCCTCAGAATGAGATGGGTCAGCTACCTAAGGGTATCATAAACTTCTGCAACGTGATGAACTGCATGTACCATTGACCGAACGCCAGAACGTAATTGTTCTTTCTGCAAAAATTGTTCCTGAACTGAATCAAATCCAAGGATACATATCATCATTCTCTTAGCATCAATATCTGTAGTTCCAAGGACTACTCATGGACAGGTTTATTACTATTATCCCCTTCTATTGGATTCAGTTTCTGCTTGAACTGAAAGAGGAGCAAGTTGTTGTGCATGTTATATTTTTTACTAAGCACCATAGACGTGAACCCTCACAATATTGTAGATATTTCAGACTCTGTATGCATACATATGATCTTTCAATTGTTTGTTTTAAACTATGAGAACGTGCATTGGTATTAAAATGTTTTTTCATCTTTGATGAAATTGGAGGTGGCATTTGACCTGCATTTTTGTTAGTGTTGGTTCCTTATGTTTGAAAATACTTTCCAAGACTGTTTGAATGAAATTCCTGATGGGTATAAGAATGTGTTTTTTCCATGGCACCACCCTCCTTGTTGCAGCTCCTTTTCAAGCGCAGGCCACGGGGATTTATGAATCTGCTGATAATCTTGTGCTCCTATCTTTTGATCATGAACATATATTCATAGCCAATGGTTCTTGCCCAAATTGGCCAATGTAAATGGTAAAAAAAAAATTGCCCAAATGGAATAAATGCTTGGCGAAATATAAGTTCTTTCTCATTAAGAGAAACATTATTGAAGTATATATATATATATATATATATGAATTTAACCAACTAATTTTAAGGGTATAATTATCGTGTTCTTGGTGAAGCCCAATACAAAAAATCTAAATCGAAGTATGTTTCATCTTCTTTGAAATCGAAGGCAGTTGCTGTCGCAGCTATGCCTTCTTCTTGATTTTTATTTTTTTCACAGTGGGACCTGGCACATCTTCGGTTTGGGGGAGGAAGTTGTTTGTTCCAATTTTGTTATGATCTTCATATAACCTATTCCATTTGGAATGTAGTTCTGTTTAAAAAATGAAGGCTCATTCAGTTAGTCATTCCAGACAGGTATCCGCATGGTCATTGAAACTGCTTAACTTATCATAAAAAAATTGCTTGTTTGTGCACTCTTCTCTATTCCAGATCATTAAGATAGTCTGCTTTTAGAGGAGTCGACCCTCTCTCTCTATTACTCAAATATTACATAAAGACTCACTAATATTTGTATAAGGAGGATGTAAAAGCTCTGATTTTTTGTTCTCTGCAAAACAATTAAAAACATTAGAAAAAACACATACAAATAAAAAATATAAACATTAAAAAATAATATAAATTTAAAAAATAAATAAAATAAAAATACTACATAACATAAAATTAAATCAATAATATTTTGTTCTTATTAATACTTTGTTTTATTTTATTGTAAAGGAAGAAAAACATAAAAACAATTAAAAGTTACAAAATTAAATTAGTTTATATATATATAACAAAAATAAAAAATATATACAAAATATATTTTGTTCTCAAGCAAAATTAAATTGAAAAAAAATTTACGAACAATTTAATATATCTATAGAGAGAGAGAGAGAGATAGATAGATAAAACAATTTAGTAATAATAATAAAAGGGTTATGATAACATTACAAAAATAAAAATTAAATTAAATTAAAAACTAAAAACATATAAATAAATAAAAATTATTAGGTAACAAACAAAATCATAAAATTAAAAACTACAAATGAACTTGATCAAATTTTATGTTTGTTGCGCTAACTTGTTTTCACAAGTCACCAAAAAAATAGGTTTTGACAAGAAAGGTTGCTTAATATGAGTTTCTACTTTCAGGTATAAAATCATTTTATTTATTCTCTTCGACATGGTTTGTTAAGCGCATATTTTCTATATTTCCAATGCTCTCACAAGTTTCATAAGTTTGTTGCAGGGAAATTGTAACCTTTTTCAAGTTTAAAGATAGATGAATGGCATGCAGAAATAATTTCTAGAATCCCAAAAGATTTTCAGCAAAAAAAAACAAAAACAAAAAACAAAAAAAAACAAATGTTCCATTAAAAGCTTGAAGAAGTTGAGTTTCCACTATGTATGTCATGACATTTTTCTGCCACAAAGAAGCCTTTTAGAAACCAATTATGCCATGTCATGATTAGTACCCTTTTTCCTTCCAATATTATTCGCCATCCATGTTAGAGTCTACTTTTTCACTGCCTTTATACATCATGAATTCCTGCATGTCCACCATTCTGAGTCATGCACATTTTCCTCATTTTCAGTTCATCTTTTCCTTATGAATAAAACCATTCAGCTTCCTTTCCATAGCTACATTGCTTTGTTATCCCTGTCATAAAAACTGTTTGACCCCCATATCTTTCATCTATAGTCCTACCACTCATTATGTACAACTCGTGTTGACTAATGTGGGATCCTTAAGGACCACCTTTCAACAAGTCTTGCCCCATCAACCTTAGCACACTATCTAGGATAGAGACTATAGTTCATTTTAGTACCTTGAGGCTTGCATGCCTTAATGGCAAGTTTTCTCGCTAACAATCATGGGAATACATCAATGTCCCTTGATCGTTAGATTTTTCAAGTGGCTCAACATCAGCTCATTTATTTTCACCTCACAAGATATACTTAGGTACCTTGGCACTCATTGACATCAATGGTGATATTTCCTCGCATTGGTTAACAACATTCATCAATGGTCGGTAATCCAATGAATTATTTCCATGCTTGACATCAACACATTTATTCACATGGTGAGAATTGTACCATCGATTTTTGTAGCAAGTGAAGACTATATATCATTCATGACACCATCAATAGTTTTACAACATACTTCTAACCATATAAGAGTACCACAGTTCTACTTTCAACTCTCATATTTTAATTCATCCAATCAAGAAGCAGTTCAGGTTCCTTCACTTCACATTCTATGATTCAGCAGCAATAACCACATTCCTATTGCATAGGTCATCAACTTTTTGGGGTAAGTGAAGGTATGTTATTCTGTGATATTTAATCATGCAATTCCTTGAATGCTAGAAATAAATAAATTTGGAAATCCCCTCACTATATTCCCTTTTGTCCTTTTCATACACATAATACATCTTCAGTTGGGGGGGGGCGCTATTCATTACCATTTTACATATCCATCATCTCATTTACCATTAACCAACATGTCTTTCCAAAACTATGCTTTGTTACACATTGAATAATATGAAGAAAAGGTTTTCTAATATACATTGATGGTTCATCATTTCTAATGCACGTATACTTTTAAATCTTATGTATTGCAGCAAAAATACAAGTTAAATGAGTGAATGTTGTTAAAAATAGCACCAACATTTGTTACACTTATGGTTGTCACAGAAGAACCAACCATAAGGAAAATCGCTACCACTCATGTATTTCAAATCATGGAATGATTTAGTGTTACATACCATCATCATGTAAAGCCTCAGCTACAAAGCCAAAAGTTTTAAAGAGAATCAATGCATAGTTGCATGAGGACATGCAACGAGTTAAGTTGGGGGGAATGTTTGATCGCAAAAATACCACATTTTATTCATCTTTCATATACCATTTGCCACCTTTATTCCTATTTTATCCTTCCATAAAACCATTAATATCCACCACTTTCATAATACATATGGTTTATATTACCATTTTCCAAATTATTTGTTTTAAGTGTTTTTAAGAGAATTCTTAATTAAATATTAGAAATTAATATATTTTTCATATATATCTCAAATATTTGTGTGAGCTTTGTAATGTAGGAATATTTGGAGCTTTCAACCAAAGAGTATTCAAGAGCTTCCCAAATATTTTCTCCATCTTTTCAAGATTTAAAGGAGATAATCCAAGCTAATTTCAAGGAGAGGATTATGGAAATATGGAGAGAATATCTCATCCCATATTTGTTGGAGGATTTGAATGGATAAGTTGAGAGAAAAGTGGGTATGTTGGAGGATTTTGAGGGATAAGTTGAGAATAAAGTGGATAGTAATTATGATTAGTTATCTTGAATTCATGTATAAATAGGAGGGCTCTCTCCTCATTTTGGAAGAGGCCTTTCTAGTGGTGTGGAAGTAGAGAATAGTTTATGTCTTTTTAGGGTTAGTCATAGAGTGGATTTTCATTGTTATGTAATGGAGATGATGCTTAATGCAAATAATTTTACTCTCTCATGTTAATTTGGGTTTCTTTCTTACACTAGTACAAGTGATCAATTTTGCCACGGCAAAATGTGGCAATATCCACGGAAAAGCGTGGATATTGCCACGGAAAAGCGTTTTTTTTCCCGTGGCAGTGATTTCGTCGCAATAGCAACGACCCGTTAATTGCGTGGCAATAGCGACGGGAATACGTCGCAATTGCGACGGCCCTTCCTAGAATGTAAAAAGCCCAATCCAAATACCTGCGACGGCGAGGCGTCGCTATATCCACGGCGAGGCGTCGCTATATCCACGGCAAGGCGTCGCTATATCCACGGAGAGGCGTCTCTATATCCACGGGAACGTGTCGCTATATCCACGGCAAGGCGTCTCTATATCCACGGCAAGGCGTCGCTATATCCACGGAGAGGCGTCGCTATATCCACGGGAACGCGTCGCTATATCCACGGCAAGGCGTCGCAAAGTTCCACGGCAAGCCGTCGATATAGCGACGCTACCTGTAGGTTTTTAAAAAAAAAATATAAAGACGTGGGCCTTATCAACGAATTATAGTACCAATACATAGCTCTGTTGTTTTCAGTTTTTATGAGTTCATATTTTTTCTTAATACGTGGGCCTTATGCAATTTTTATGAGTTCATATTGCATGTGATCATTATGCTTTGTTTTATATGCATCAACTCTGCAAGA
>LPNX010715335.1:9769-47035 GCA_001517045.1 Pseudotsuga menziesii | reverse complement strand
TTTCTCGTGCAATCACTACAGAATTTGAGGCCAAAATCTAACGGCTACCATGTCTGAAATTCGACACTAACCTGTCGGATATTCGACACCCTCAATTTTTTTTTTCGTCGGTGGCATAACATCGGATAATCGACAACCAAGAGAAGGCTGTCGAATTTCCTACGGCATGAGCATTGGATTTCCTACGGCACGATCATCGGATTTCTTACGGCCTGGACATCGGATTTCCTATGGCAAGGCCGTCGGATTTCCTACGAAAAACTACCGTTAGAGCCACAACAATTTTGTTGGATTGGACAAAATCGAACGTCGGATAACCGACGGGATACTGTATATTAATAAATAAAAAATTGTATTCAGTGGCAAGTTTACTTTGAGATATGCTATAGATATCATTGTCTTTTGATATAGTTTGGTGGATGTGTTTAAGTTTTAATACATCATCAGGACCAAAGATATGTAGGTCTCTTCATTTGAAAGAGGATTCAACATAGATGGAATCTAGGTAGCTATATGTAAATAATTTGATACTTATTGGTAGATATGATAAGAAGAAGTTGGCAAGTGGATATGACATGAAAGGCATTGGCCTTATGCAGTAAATTTTTGGGTCTATAGGTTTTTCATCTATAGATTTGGCACAAAGTGGAGATTCTAAAGAGAATTCACATGCTATACCACAATCCTTGGCCACTCCTATGGTTCCAAATCTAATGTTGTTAATTTAGAAGCACCTAATAGTACTATATTAAGAAGCATCTAATAGTTTTTCTTCCCTTGCATACTTATACAAGCCAAGAAAGAATAAAAATAGGACAACCAAATACAATCTGATTCCATAGCTACAAATCTGCTTCAGAATTTTGGAAACACAGTGTAAGGTTTTAATTTCTCAATGTTTCAGACTCAGTAGCTCAGCCCATCATTAGGTTCCAGATTTGGTTCCATGACTACAAATCTAGCTAACAGAAGTTTTCTATAAAATTATGAGATAGGCATCAAGACTTAAAAATCCAAGACAAAGACAAAAGGACAAGATGTAATACCTAAATCATCGATTGAGGCAACAGACTCAAGTGCACCAAAAACAATAGTTGCAATAAGGGAAATGTGGAAAACCTGGGGCATATTTCATGACAGATGAATGTTAATTTGCAATGTGAAAACCTGTGTCAATTTATCCTCCACAGGCTGGCTGACAAGTGATGCAAATACAGCAGGGAGACCCACCATACTTAAGAAGGAAAAAGTCACTCATTTTACATTATTTTATATGGCTTAGTACTTCACCATATTCAAGTCTTAATAGATTAACTCTGTTTTTCCTCTTCAATAGTAAGGAACAACAAGGAAGCTTATCCCCACCTTGGAATCAATCCCAACAATAGTTTTTTTATATTTATCTGCCCTGCACAAAAATGCCAAAACAAAGGAAGCTTATCTCCACCTCGGAATCAATCCCATCAATGGTTTTTAATATTTCTCTACCCTACATAAAGAATCCTCTATTACCAGGGGTCAAGAATGCATGATATATTCCCCATACTTGGAGCATGGGATAATCCTTTTCTATGGCTTAGCAGATTCACCATATTCAAGAGTCTCAATGCATTAACTGTGTGTTCTCTGTAGAGCAAGGGAAAAAAGGAATCTTACCTCTGCCTTGGAATCAATCTTCCCTCAACGTTTTCCATATTTCTGACCTACATAGATATGCCTCTATTATTGGGGTTCAATAGTGTATGATGTATCCCCATTTCTTAGAGCATGGATGGAGAAGAAATACCATGAAAAAGCATACCAGTATATGGTATATAGTCATCTCTATGTACCAGTATATACCTCTATACTCATGATGCATCCCATGTATAGTAGTATACAGGCTGGTAACTCCCCAAATTACTTTTCATTACTAACTTTATTAAAATTCCATTGCCTCACTGTCAATTTGAGTTCTATAACCCTTAATTTTGCAGTTACTTCTGTCTTTACTACTTACATTATTGTTTGTACATTTACCCAGTAAATTGGGAAAAACAAGGATATAACATAGGTGAAGGTTGCAAAAGGAAAGCTTATAAACAAAAGGATTGGTAACTCAAAAGGCAATATGCAATAGTTATAAATAAATTTAATTTAGATATAGAGAATGGCGAAGTGAAAAAAATATTTCAAGCTAAGAGTCATATTTATATTCGAAGCTATCAGAACCAACCAATTCGGACCAATTTGGGTGTTTTCCAATCATATCTGGTTGTTTTAAATGTTTTAAAACTCAGACTTCGACTCCAACTCAGCTCTAACTCAACTCTAATTAAAATAGGGCCCATAATGAAGATCTAGGCTTAGAGGTTTCTTTAACTACCGAAACAAGCCACCAAGCTATGAGAGCAACTCACCAAACAACAGTAGGTAGTTCTCAAGCAATTTACTGGATATGGAATTAGGAATGATGCAGTCATTACAGACAAGGCCAAACTTCATTGCGACCAACAACTTGAAAGGCTTTTTATCTAGCTGGAAACCACTACTGTGATTCTACTCATGATGTCTTCACAAGCGCATGTTATACATGTTAAAATTTTTATCTAATAACATTAAGGGGCAAAGAAAAGAACCATAAAGGTTCAAACACAATTCTAAAGAATTCAAAGTTTATTTTATTGCCCATTATTGAGAAATATTACATTTTTGAAAGAAGTTGTAATCACACAAAATATCTAGTGGGGATTTCAAAATTGTACTCATTTAAAGGAAGAACCCTGTTCCTACTTGAAGGAAAATCGATTGTAATCTTTGGGGTGCAAGCTCAGGGGTACCCATGACATGCACAAGCAAAATGTTGAAATCAATTGTGGTAGAACATGACATGTACAAGCAAAATGTTGGAACTTGCATCCTTTCAATATTTGTGGTTTCATCAATCATGATCATCTTAGATGTTGGAACATAGAAATATCAAAGTCTCTTATACAGGTACAGTGTGGTTGGACGGATGTATAAGAATGGCATAATGTTACTTCTATGTTGAAAGGATTCTACAAGTTGAATTTTTCTAATGCACAACCTCTCTCACACAAAACCTTAACAAGTATATACAAAAATCTCAATATATGAATGTGGACAAGTGAGTATAGCACAAAAAACTCTAAAAAAATAACAACAGAGCTTATATTCCTTGTTGAATAAATGTTAACTATTACAAAGGATCCTCCTCATATATAAAGAGATTTAAGAGGTTAGGGTTATGTGCAATCCCTTTGGTCAAAAGAGACTTGACTATTTACAAGATACTTGTCACTTTTGGAGAAGTGGCCATTTTTCTAAGTCAAATCACTTTTAACTTGATTCAAAAATATATTTTTTCCCTATAGGAAAAAATTAATATTATTTTGCTCAAAAATTTACAATTCTAGAGAAATAAATGGATTTGACAAAATCCTGTGAAGATAAACTTTGGAGTTACATGTCATCATTTGATTTGGGATATGTTCCCTCCATGGCACTTGTGATGGCTAATCATCAATTGGATGGTACAAACTATGGAGCTGAAAGGACACAAAACTACTATCAATGGCTTCCAAGGCAGTTCAAGTCATGGCACTTGCATAGGTACATTCATCTATGCCTTAGAGGGGAAGTTGTTCTTACGAGTGTACCCCCAATCATTTATAAAAAATGGTCTCAAACTAGGCTCAAAATGGGCAAAATGCCTCTTGAAGGTGAACAATAAAGGTTTTTCTGAGGGAGATGAAATCAAAATCTAAGGTCATTATTTAAAATTTATGGGTGAAAACCTAAAGGAACTGTATAGTGCTAATATTCACTTCTTCATATCAAATGGGTCTCTTTCAAAGTAAAAAAATCTATTCTTTGTGATGTAAAGGCCTATTATTTGTACTTTATATTAACTTAAAAGGACAAGCCTTTTGCAACAACAAAAAGGTATTTATTGGTTTCAGTACTCGTCCCCACTAAGCATATAGGGCACATACATTTCCAAAATAAAATATTCATCTCTATGAGAAGAACAAAAAACCCTCTGGTTATCTTTATAGTTTTTTTTTTGAAACTGGTTATCTAGGAAGAGTTTAAACTTGATCTTCTAGGAAACCATTTCTTCATCAATATGGGCTTGAGACACCAATAAATCAACTATAGGGAAGTAAGTCCCCTTTTGTATTGTTATAGTTATTTTAACAATTTATATCTTCCTTTAGTCTAGTCTTCATTTGAGCCATTTTCTCGTCCATCTTCTTTAGTATATTGTGTCCCAATATTGCCTAGTATTCTAAGTGCTCCCAACTTAATGGGGTTATTACAAATTACAAACAAAGGCAGTCTAGAAATCTTTTCCCTATGACAAAGATTGCTTGTAATTGGTAAATCGATTAGAAATATTTGTCCTATGACAATCACCATCAAAGGAATTCTAGAAATTGTTTAGGAGTTGTATCAACCATAGATTGCCACTTGTTGCAGGATTGGGTGACTATTTGTTGCAAAAAATTCCTAAGTGTCTGCTACTCATATTTTCCATAATGACTGGAAATGTTTTGATAACAGTTTTCTTCCAGTTAGTTCTTATCATACTTGGCCTAATAGTTGTTTAACTGGCCTTGATAAACTCATAATGATAACGTGTTACATATGTTTGATTAGCATTTTGTACAATACTCATCTTGTGTATAGTTATCAACATTTTTCATTTCTGGAATAATCCAGGGCTTCTCACTAATAGAATCCAAATTGCTAATTGGCTCATTCTTTCATCTATTGATGATGTAGGTCATATGATCAATCAAAATATCTTTTGTAATTGATAAGGCGGATCAAAGTATTATCTTATCTTAACAATATAAAAAACTGATTTTACCAATACCATGAATAGTACTGGCAACAACATAACCATTGTAGGGAAACATAATTGCAAGTATCAAAACACTCTCGTTGCAATGAATGGTTCCAAACTTCCATCCATTTCAAGTGCTCAAGATAAGCTGGCTGAGTACTACTTTAGGTGTAGTCTTCTTGATGAAATTCCATTTATCAAGTAATCATATCCTTAAAACCTCTGCAAGTGTGTATATTTTCTTTACAAGCACTGATGTTTATTAAGAATTTAAAGATATAGTATAAATCACACCATTTATTTCAAATGAAAAAATGCTCTGCCCTTATAACAGACTGTAATTTTATAGAAGGGCATCCATTTGATGTCCTTTTATTATCCTATCTCAAACCTACAACACTAACCTATTCCCTTCACAATATGACTCCCTAACGCAGGACCTAGAACCCCCTCAATGTCATACCCTAAGGGAACATACACATTCCAAGAGGACTGTTTATCTTGCAAACATTTCCAGCCCTATATAGTTGGGCTCTATCATTTATTTATTTAATCATACCCATCTAAAGAAGCTCTTGCACTTAGCTTAACTATCAATAGTTTTTCAAGAGATGGAATCTACATTTTGGGCATGATTGAGTGACATTTTCTATTTGGATGGAAATTGCATGGACAGTCATAGAGATTTTACATTTTCTGGAATGTACCTTGACTTTGACAGTCCATTTGTTGTGATACTATTGAGCTTCAAAGCAATTGGTTGATACTTGTCCATAAATACTAAAGTGTCTTGTCCTTTTGCAAGCTGAAATTTGTTTTGGGACAGCCATTTAGGCCATTAAGTTGACTAGAAAATTCATATTCTTACTGTGTACTTGTGAAGCTGGAAATCATATTTTGCTCTTGCAAAGTCAAGTACAAGTTACAATTTTCAATCTTGAAACACAAATTTCCTGCCTCACCAAATGAAAAGAAAGTTTGAAATGTAAATGCCAATGGCCAACAAATGATGGAGCAGGTGTGTTACTTCCAGCCTAATTAAAATATATGATGACAGATCCAAATTAAAATTTCAGTCAACCAATGATATGAACAACCCAAACAAGTGTATCTAACCAAATTTTTAAAGGGAAATCTAAATCTTCTTTGTGTAATTTCCAAGGTTGTGAATGTTATCATGCTATTGTCAAAATCATAAGTATTTTCAGTCAAGCAAAATGTAACATATATCATTGCTCAATAAAATGTTTCAAATCAAAGACAAGTGGTAAGAGAAGGAGTGTGAAATCACCAAGGTGTATTCTTTGAAATCAAAACAAGTTTTTGTCTTAATTGTATGCCACTGTGAAGTTAATTCTGAGTATGGCTAAAGGTTGCTTCTGAATAGACAATCCTGAGTTTTGTTCCTAGGTTGCCAATTCTAGAGTGAAATTCCAAATAAAGATGCAAATGATAATCAATAACTTTAAATGGAAATTTGTGAAGCTAAGTGGGCAGTTAAGCAATTTAATTTTCTGTCAATTAAGATGTTCTTATGAAAGTCCTTGGTGCTTATGTTGGTGATTTTCTAAGGGGAAAATGGGATGGTTGTAGAGGGAAATATCAGAGGATAAGTTAGGGTGGTTTTGGGAGGATTAAATGGTAGGTTGCAAAAATTATAGGGCTGCAAGAAGAGTGTTATGATAGTAAATATCAAGACTGTCCTGCAGGTGGCCAAAGCATCCAAATGATGGCCAAATGGATTTGCGTTAGGAGTCAATGATGATAGGATGATGGGAGGGAAGCATACTGTTGGCATATTCAACACTACTACAGCAAGGGACTGAGTCATCGACACAAAGCAAATGTTGAGCTCATGCAAGAAATATTTACAAAAGAACAAACAAGATATTGATACTTCTAATGAGACTACACAACAACACTAACAAAAATATGAAACTAGGAGATGCAGGGGATGGAGTCTGGAGTCTAGACCAAGAAAAATTGAGCACACTCGCTATCCAAAGAATTTCGCTGATAAGTCCCCCTTTAGCTACCATGATTTTTTCACGTTCTTAAAAATTCAGCTACAACCATATGTTAAATCAATTTGGAAAAGGTTGTTCAAATGAACCCCAAGAAGAAGAAGGCAGCAAAAGAAGAATTAGAGAATCTACAAGTTACATAAGTTATTATTCAAGTAGACAAAAGCAAATGGGTGTCACCCATTGTAGTGGTAAAGTAGAAAAATGAAAATTGCATATCTACATGTGTTTCCAAATGTCAAATATAGTGACAGAAAGAACCTTTTGCATCACCTTTTGCAAAATAAATACTTCAGGGAGTTGCCAATCCAAATTTCTTAAGTTTCATTCTTTTTTAGATAGTTGTTCCAGCTACATCCAAGTTTCCTTCAGATCATAGGATCAAGTTCTGACAACATCAAACACTGAATGCGTAGCAATCAACATTAACAACAGCAACAGTTGTTTAACCTATGGTGGCATGGAATTTCAAGCTACATATTGGAAAATGAAGAAAACATTGAAAAATCATAACAAACTACAAACATGGAAGATAACAGGATGTTGACAAAAGAACTGATAATCCCCTCAGTAGCCTGTTATCTACAACCCTTAAAGAACCACCTCAGCTCAATCCCGTGGGAAACATGTTGTTGTGTTATCTTGTGATATCCTATAGTTACTTGAGCTATGGTGGTTTGTCCTAGGAAGGAAAAGGATCAAATGAAAGTCCTAAGTGATTTTGGCATAATAGAAACCCCTCAAACATGAACTCTAAGCAAAAGGTTTCTGGCTTGCAAGGGTCTTGTTCAAAAGGGTATTTAAGTTTTTAACTTCCAAAAACTTAAAGGTTGGCCTCATTCAAAGCAGACAACTCAAATCATATACTGCAATTTCAAAACCTGAATGGTGAATTTTGTGTTTACATGTTTTAAGTAGCACATTTTGTTAAAAATATGGGTTGGCCCCAACCAACTGTAACTGAAATACAATGAATTAAACTACCACATAATCATGCTTTCATTAGTCATGTGTTCTTTGCAAACATCCTAGGTATCCGACCTTGTGCCAATTATAGTTTCCAAGTCCTCATAAGTTCCAACTCTGTTGTAATCATGCATACCATTGTAAAGCTGAATCGTACAGGGGATTTATCAAGTCAAGGTGAAATGACAATGCAATCCAGCTGAATAGATTAACAGGCTCATGCAAAAAAACATATTTCTGATAGATCAAAATTTTAAAAATTCTCGAGAAAGCTTATCCAATGGTAAAATCAGGTTAGATTTCATTGCAAGAGTTGGCATGCTAAATTCATGTTAGACAACAAATAAAGAACAAGCATGAAGCTTACTAAGATAAATTCAACATATTTGTTGCATGTCGCTTACAATACAGAAAGAGGAAATGAATATGTGCTTCGAAAGCATATTTCACCTTGTCAGCCACATTAGATCATTTGTGCAACTAGAAGAGACCTTGGTCGTTTTCTCTTCAATCTCCTTATGCACAATATCATATAAAAAACTATTTGCTGAAGGATCTAATTCGTACTTAGCATCCAATCTCTGCAAAAAGCATTTGGAAAAGTAGTTATCTGACATGCTAGAAATGGGAACAATTTATGTTTAAAATATGCATTGTTTAAACTTTAGGTCAAAAAATAACCACATAATTGAACTAGTATTAAGTAATTATATGTAAGGATAAGTAAAAGCCAAATAAAAAAACTCAAACAACAAGATGTGACTAAAAAACACAAAATCAGAAACATGAATATTTGTTAAATGCTTTCAAATTATAAGAAAAATAAACACTCTGCCTTAAAATATATCTTTTAGAAACTATGGTCATGAAAATGAAGACTTGAGTTAAACTACATTTTTAAAAGATCGCATCTTAGTGCCCCTTCACAGAACTTGAGAAAGGTTACATTTTGAATGATAGGGGTATCTGATATATGTAATTTTGTTTTGGAAGGAATGAAATTACAAATTTTCCCATCAAAATAGAAATATATCCTTAAGAAACCCATTCCCAGCTAGTCAGAATTAGAAGTTTTTGAGAAAAAGCCAAAAACTAACCCCATTGATTACAAAAGATTTATATTTATCATAAGGATTCAAAAGTGACAAAGTCGAAAGCAATAAGTGTTTGAATGTAAAGAGATCCTTTCATTAACAATTAAATATTGAAATTGTTATTGGCATAGGTTCTTGGAGATTAACGATTCAATGAGATTCTTGAGTGTGTCTCTTAAATCCATCAAACTCTCAGTTTTTGTAGAGCAGGTCCCATGTCCTCCATTCTGAGAGCATCCCACTTGAAATCCATCCATAACATGTCTGAAATGACAGCCCTGATAAGTAAAAACCCATGAAAGTATCTTGCGGACAAATGTACTAAAAAAAATAGGGAAGCAGTTTGTAGGGTCTCAAGAAAAATACTACTATGCAGAAATTTAAGCAGATCTAAGCTATGTAAACTGGCATTGCCCAAAATAAGCCATAGCACTTATCTTTATGGAGTTTGAATCTCATTTTGCATTGAGGGAAAACCTGGTTACCTTCACTCCACTCGTACTCATAGCATGTCCTATATATTGGAAATGCACATTCGCTGCAAGAAGTAAAAAGCTCTCCATCCACTGTGAGACCAAAGTCATCACTACAAATATGGCAATTTGTGCACTCAAATGATGTAGAATCTTAGGCTGCAAATTACCCATGAAATCCTGTTAACTGTAATGCTATGAATTCGACAACACAATAGTATTGTTATCTGTAGTGCTAGTGCTATGAGATACATCTCAAAACCCCAAACTAAAAAAACATAATGTTGAAGTAGAGCTAGCCGAAAGTCAGTGCAGATGACATGCACTACTAAAATGGTTGATTGTAGAGGGACCCGAATGATTGTTTCAAACCAATTCAGATGAGGAAGTTCATTGTAGAGGGACTTGAATGATTGTTTCAAACCAAACAATCCTCTACCTCTGCAAACCCTGACCGTTGCAAACCCTCCTCTGCGTGAACACACTTGACCTCCAGCAGCACCTCCAACGACCTCCTCTGCATGACCTCCGGCAACCTCCTCTGCGTGACCTTTGGCAAACCTCCTCTATGTGACCTCCAGATGTGGAGGTATATTGTATTGGCTCCGCCGTGAAATTATTGATTGGTTTCTTTGTTTCGCGAAGAAATATTGTGTCTAGACAGTTGTGGTTATATATATATATATATATATATATATATATATATATATATTCTCTAGTGTTGAAAATCCTACGCCTAAGTGTCGAAAATCCTACAATGTAGTGTCGGAATAGCCCTAGTGTAGGAATAGCCCTAGTGTCGGAGATCCTACGCCCTAGTGTCGGAAATCCGACGCCCGAGTGTCAAAAATTCAACGGAGCTAAAATAATTTAAAAGGATCAGTACTTTTCATCGTTACTGTCCGACACATCTGTATGATACGTCGGATGTCATCGGATTTCGGGTTCAAATCCTATTGTGAATCTCTTTAGTTTTAGTATTTTAAGGTATGTCTTTGAAGATGTTTGCTCGTAACTCAATTGCAATTCTTGAACACTAATTACATTCTTATATTAATAAGAATCTTTTTTTTTCATATGCATGATAATATTATAATAGTGCAGTTATAATATGTTTCATGCATGTCCAGTGCTTGTCTAACCAACATCCTTAGCTTGCTCTATGAATGATTCTAATTGTTTGATACCTTAGCATTTAGCTATTTTTCAGTAGCGAGAGTTATTTCTACCCTAGTTCATTTCTATTTTGATAGATGTTATTTCCAATCCTATTCATCTACTTTGGTCATCTGTAAACAACATATCTGCACAAACATAGAGGAATTCTAATAACACAATCATGGCTGACCATGTTACCATGAGTTTTCTGTGGAGGGACAACGGTTCCTTTAGTGATAGGGTCAGTAGTTCCATTTTGATATCCAGATAGAGAAGGGGTTTAATTCTAGTAGTTTTGACTACATAAAAGCAAGTAGCAAAGGCAGTGATAGAACCAATGAATCAACAAAGATATAAAAGGAAAAATTTTCAGGTGACTGAACAAGAAATTAGTAGCGAATTTGTTTCTAAGGTGTGCTATATCAAATCACTATTGGTGGTCTTTTAATTCGGACAGCGTTAGAGATCTATTACACACCTTATCCCAAGCCATCATCTAATCGTTAATCTCTTCCACCAGCTCTTTATCTAGCTCTAGATGTTATTGCTTTTATAATTCCTAAATTCAAATCTTTTCCAAAATAACAGAGGGACCTTTCTATTAGTATATTTGTTGGAAATTACAGTCCAATTTATTATACATATGGATGTGCTACCTGTCATTTCATGGTTTTTTCTTGTAAATAGTTTTCGAAGGTTAAATTTTAGCGAAGTGATTCTGTAAAAATCGTTAATTTTATTATGGTTATTAAATAATTTTTTATTTGATTATTTATATTTTAATCAGATCTGCTAATTTTTATTGGTTATTGTGCATACTTGATCCACAACTATAAATAAAATCTTATGCTTGATAATATTTCAATACCTGATTAACATGGAGGTTGCGGGATGTGCTCATAACAAATATCCACTATGATATTTCAAGGGTATCAATTGGTTGTTGATTCTTCTTGTACACAAAGTTACTTCTTATTACTGATCTCTCTCTTTTTGCAATATCAAAATTGAAAAGAAATATAAGTTCAAAGAAAGAATGTTTTGTCCACATTAAAGATGGAAAATTAAAATTAAAATAACGTAATTGTTCTAACTCATAGATCCTAGTATAACAATTAACAAGAAGTGGATACATTGACTGAGAGGGGCTGAGACATTGTTTACTCAAGGGTTTTAGACAGCAGGGAGAAATCAAAGCTTTAACCTTACTAGACTAAGGTTGTGGATTCGTTGCTTTTGCATAGTTGCCACAATTGCTTTGCCGCAGTTGAAAATCCAAACACAGACTTATGCACCAAGTAGTACTACTGTATCTAATTTGGTTCTCTAAAGACAATGAAATTTCTCCTGATTTGAAATGTAAAATGACCCAAAAAAAATCCATTTCAGACTGAGAGTCTTGTATGGTTATGCTTTCTTTTTAGTTCTTCTTAAGATCCGAAATGTCATTGATTCTGTCACAATGACTCAACGAAGTTGTCTGCTTTGGTGAAGTAACACCCATAGAAAAACTATGTATTTCAAAAATATAATCAATATCTAGTTGATATTAATGTCCCAAATATAAACTTTGATATATCTTATATTTTTAATGCACTATCACTTCACAGTTTTCACATTCTGTAATTTTAAAAACCAACTTATATTGCCAAATTTTATCTTTATATTAAATAAGAAAATCAATTAAACGTGAAATATAAGATAAAATTATCAAATCATTATGATGCTTCCAGCACAAACTTAGCCAATGATCTTGGAAATATAATCAGATCCCTTAGAATCAGTAGATGTAAATTGAAAAAAATAATAAATAAATAAATCCACCATAAGGACAAGCAAGGTCGGGATGAGATAACACCCAGTGAAGGGAAGGAACCAGCTACGAGCGAACGTGCAGAAATACGACCATCTAGACACACCTTTATACACACATTACAAGTCCATGTACATGATAGCGGAGACTCTTGTGTAATAATTAGTTAAAGTTTAGGGGTACAGAATAATTAGTTGAACTAGTCGCAACAGATGATGCTTTTGATTGTTCAATTTATTTTAATTATGCACTTTACTATGATCTTGAATAAGAACTTCTCAAAGCAAAGGCAGAAGCACCTATAACCGACCTTTAGAGGAACAAATATGCAACCTATCACAAAGGTTACAATGAAATACTAGTTTGTCGTGGATTTTACAATCTAACGATATTTTGTGGTAGAGTTTATAACTAATAATTGCCTCTAATTAACAATGAATGGGGAAAGTGGTAAATAAAAAATATTTGTCATTTGTGCACAAACCTATGCAACCTTTGCAAAATATAAATTCCATGTGTTTCCGAGTGGGATTCACTAATCACAACTGTTCACATCCCTAAGTTAAAAAATATCTGTTAATTACAGGGACTGCTGATTTGCAGATATAGTGCAACAAATACCTCTTGATAATAAAACCATTATCAAATATTGTATTTGCAGATATTATTTTTTAATTGTTTTCACGTTACTTATGATAATTCTTATCAAATTTAAAAGTTAAATGTTTGTTATTGTGCCCACCGAAAATCAAAATTCTTGTATAAAGAAAGCTACAATATCTCTCATCAACTCATCGAATGAATCATTATGCCTCCTTTCCTGTCCAGACCCCGCCGGATAGGGTATATCTACCCTTGAAGGGACCTCTTCCCTATAGGATCCCTGTAAGGCCACCACTCACTATCCTCTGGTAGTTTTGCAAGGAAAGGGATTACCAGTTTATAGGTCTTTACAAGTGAAAATGTCTTGTCTAGGTGCTCATGTTTCGTTGGACTTTAAGATAAAAATGTACATATAACAATTACTACTTTACTAGCAAATTTGACCTTAAGATTATGTTTAGATATTTACAAAGTATTACAATTACTACTTTATTATGTTTAGATATTTATAGAGTATTATGCATTTTAAATATTACCGCAGGAACTTTGCCACCCCATGGCACTTGTTCTTTATGGGTTACCATCAATATTAGAATGTTAAGCATATTCTTATTCTTATGTTAAGGATATTCTTATTCTTATTCTTTACAGTAATGTTAAGTAATTATTATTCTTGTGTTAAGGATATTCTTATTCTTATTTTTTACACTAATGTTAAGTAATTGTGATAGAAGCCAAGTGAAAATCCTTAATCTTGTGTTTTCATTTTTTTTTAGTGTTACTAACTGATCACAACAAATATAGAGAAAAAAAATGTTAATCATAAGTACACTTAAACGGGCTACAAGATACTATACTCCTCATCAAACAATTGTGTAACATTTCAATGGCTAACTCCTAGGCTTTATTATGGAGAAGTGTTAACTTCTAAAGTATTATTGTATAGAGATTTATGGGTTTTTTAATGCATATTTTTTAATATTTTAGTATTGAGAATTTTTGGTACGATATTGATATGATTAGTACAACCACTTAATTTTTGGCTCATGAATATCGATAGGTCACAAGTTAAGTTCTATGAACAAGTTATCTCTTACTTGTTCTTCATGATGAATTGCAATCACCTATTGTCTATGTCTCAACTACCTTTAACCTTTTTTAATTAAATAGGTTGTTTGTCACTACATGTTATATATGCATTAGCTGCTACTTATTTTAATATTTTTTTTATAATTGTTTATTTTCAATTTTGAGCGATACCCATAAAATCAACCTCGACAATACATTTATCCAATCCTCCTTCAATCTAGGAATAGCATAGATGGTATGACACCCCAAATTCTAAAATATAAACACCTATCCATGTACCTAAAATTTTGAGACACTATTTTAAAATAAATAATTTAGTTGTACATGAAGAAATTTTAAAAATTGAGATAAAGTGCTAAAAAAACATTAATTAATTTTATTTTTTTAAATAAAAAGTCTACAATGCTTGAGGATATTCACCTAGCCTTTATTTACACCGTCTAAAGGTAGAAATGTGCAACAAAATCATCACGTGCAATAAAAGCTTGGCCACTTGAAAAAAGCCATTAGTGATCTCGAAGGGCACAAATTTCCATTC
The DNA here is from genome assembly GCA_001517045.1 of Pseudotsuga menziesii. Lineage (NCBI taxonomy): Eukaryota > Viridiplantae > Streptophyta > Pinopsida > Pinales > Pinaceae > Pseudotsuga > Pseudotsuga menziesii. The sequence goes on along the minus strand of LPNX010715335.1, from coordinate 32,425 downwards.
TTAATAGATTTTTTTGGTCCAGGGCCATTAACATATTTCCTTATGTTTGAATGAAGATGAATTTGTTAGCCAATCAAAAGAAGGTTTAGGTCATACTCTAAAACCAAAAGATCGTTTCATCCTATATAACATCTTTAATCCTACTTCTTTTCACTTTCCAGAAGATCTGAGAACATATCTGGAGGACCTGGGAATTATTACTCTTGCATAGGCGCATAATTCTTTACCAGATGCTCATCATTACTAGTTTACTGCTGATGAATTATATCTGGAAGGTGATTGGAAAAATATCTGGAACTCTTTTATCAGGTGCCTGGATCTAAATGGCATACGATTAACTAATACATCTGATTCCATGATCTGGGAATTTAATAAGATTAGTGGTTTAATCTCTGCTGACAAAGTGTATGAATGTATTGTTGATTCATATCAACCAAACCTGGGCAGTCGACTATTCAGCACTCTTTGGTCGAGTCTCCTACCAAGGAAGATTGGTTGTTTTACATGGTTGGTTTTGAAAAATAAAATACTCACCGGGGACAATTTACAGAAGAGAGGGAAAATAGGGCCTGGTATTTGCTCCATGTGTTTTGCAAATGATGAGACTGTTCACCATATTTTCTCAAGCTGTCCAATATGGAGATGTATTTTGGGGGTTGTATGTGATCAGTTGCAGCTGTGTATTCCTCCTGTAGTGGACTCTATTTCTGGTTTCTTTGAAGAATGGGTCGCTACCTATTACCGTAGCTCGGCTCTGTTTTACATCCCGCATTTTGCGATTTGGGCTGTCTAGAAGGCTCATAACAGAGCTGTTTTTGATGGTTATAAGGTTAATATTTTGTGTGTTATGCACCAGATTTTAAATGCTGCTCATATTTCTTTCTCTCAGCCTGTCACAAAGGGAAGGAAAATTAAATCAGTCAGATAGATCGAGCCTAGACCACTCATGATTTTCCCATGTGGTTTCTTCGATGGAGCATCTTCTTCTTCAGCTGCGAGCATTGGTTTTTGTTTATTTCTCAATGAGAATCACCATCTTGAATTTGCGCTGGGGATCGGACAGGGAACAAATACAAACGTAGAACTTCTCGGCCTTTGGGCAGTTCTGCACTCATCCCAAATGATGGGTATCCCTTTAGCCCGCATTTACGGTGACTCACAGGTCATTATCAACTGCGCTAAAGGTATTTCTGCTCTTTCCCCACCAGAACTCCTTCACTGGTGCAGGGAATCTCAAAAGCTTATTAAAAGCTTCAAATATCTCTCCATCATTCACATCTATCGGGAACATAACGGGATTGCAGACCGTCTTTCAAAACAAGAACTCACATACTCTCCCGGTTCTGGGTGTTTTTTTGAAATTTTTGATGACCATTTGGTCACCAGTGACTCTTTCCAGCTCCTTTGAGAGTGTACTGGGGTATTCTCCCCTTTATTTTGGCTATGTACTGTATGTTGTTTGAGTGTTTCTTTTGGACCGCTACTCTGGTCCCATGTTTCCCGATAGATTGGAATGATGAGAATCGATCTATTACATGATGAGGCAGATTTCTGATGGGACCACTTGTTATTGCACTCCCTTCCCTCCGGCTGCAATTGGATGTGATCCAGTTTCGTCTTGATGTATCTATGCGGATGTATTCCCATTTGGGCAGCTGTTAACTAGGCCCTTTGATTCTTAATAAAGAATAACAAGGAGGGTCAGTGCAAGAAGATGAGGGACCTTTAAGATGCAGTCCTAGTTTTCAGAAACAAGATCATGTTACCAAAAAATACATCAACCCAAGCATGATAAGGCGGAGCCTCCACCCATGCTTTCGTGGAATTCCTATGCGTATGTGTCTGCTTTGTACTTTTCTTTGGATTCAACATGCCCGTGCCTTGGAGTATGATCAACCATGGCTAATTCAACATTATATCCAAATTTTCAATATGCTTGTGTTTAGCGGTTCGTCTGATTATGCTGCACACCTCCATTTTTTATGAGATTTTAGAAACAGATATGGTTTTTTTTGCAGATTCTAAATATGTAAATTTCAACAAGAATACATAATTTTTTCTATTTTTTTCTTATTTATCTTCTGTCATCACTCCTCAACTCAAAAAACACAATGGTAGTGTTTCCTCCATATCTCTTTCATTTCTCAACCATTTAAAAAAAAAATTGTATGGTGCACTAAAGAACACCAATCTCTACATGTTATAAAAAACCCATTTCCAAATAATTGCATTAAGACATTCAAACGCTGCACCCACAAATGATGTACCGTTTTCGAGGTTTGATCTCTTAGATAATTAAAAAAAAAATTAAAAAAATTATTTTTATTATTGGAAAAATAGTCGTGCACTAGTCCTATATGTTCTCTATATGTATACCAGTTTTTGTAAGTTTATTCTGTCATTTAGACACTCAGACGTTGCACCCACAAAAACATATACCTTATAATTTGTCACAAAAATAAAAAGTGCCCGTTAAAATTTATCTAGCTTTAGATAGTTAACAACATTTTCAATAGAAAAAAAATATATATTTGGAAAGGTCATTCAATTTCCTACATTTCTTGTTTTTTACTGATCACAAGATTCATTGTGTAAGTGTCTCAAAATATCCATGCAAGTTGATGGATGTCTGTCTTTTCATTTTTGTATTGCATCTAACGCGCCAAAAGAGACCCTCAACTTCTTGTACACACCCAGGAATGATTTTTTCCTCTTGAAAAAAAAAAACATCTTTAAGAGGGTGGGTATCTCGTAGTGCCAACATCGAGGCTAACAAACTGGGGTCATGTCACTTCGAGCAAAAATTATCCTTATTTCCATAAATGGGGCCAAATACTAACCAACAACAACATTTTGGCTCAAAATTCAAGGAAATTATCCTATCAAAAAAATACAAGTTAAATATCTATTTTTCTGTATTTTTTTAAATTAGCCTAAGTTTTTCGAATGACACATAGTTAATCCTCAAATCATCGATGTTGCAATGTTTGTTCAATATTTTTATGGCGGCTTCCATTAACTATTGAAACACCAACAGTTTAGGACTAACTATCAAAAGACTGATGGTTAGGCATATGGCCATTGAACCCTTGCAATGGTCAATGTTGAAAAGGCAAAAAAGCGTTGGAAATCCAATGAATGCAAAATTTATAATTGTGTGATATTTAAGAGACGTTTCGATAATTTTTCTATAATTGTGACAGTTCGAAAATGCTATAAGTTCTTTATTTCGAATATAAAAAATTATTTTATGTATCCATTTTACTAGAAATTAATAATAGATATACATTGACACTAAGATAGTCATCACTATAAAGGAAGAGTGCTAGATAACACTAGCAACCATATTACTAAGATTAATACATTTGAAATACTTCAAGAGGTATATATTTGACATATTGGTTTTTTATTATTATTAAAGAATGTGTCAATTACTTGTATCTAATAGTTAAGCTAATACAACAACCACTTAGTTTATCGTTGTTAAGCTCATAGTTGAAGTTAGGCTCATAGTTGTATCATCATTGGAGTTAAGCTAATAGTTGTATCTAATAATTAATTTAAAAGTTAATCTAAAGCTTAGACAAAGCCTTATGCACATTAAATCAACTCCCAACTGCTAGATGGAGTTCAACTGTCACTGTCACATAAGCTACACATTACCTAAGTGATTGTTCTTGGTGCATGGTTTCACTGCAATCAAAGTCAACTTCTCATTCTAAGAGATGGAGTTCATTTAAATTAGATTTAATAGTTGTATCACTATTGGAATATTCTAATAGTTATCTAATAGTTATCCAATATAACTGTGATTAGAGTTGAAGTTAAGCTAATAGTTCTAGAATCATTGGAGTTAAGCTAGTAGTTGTATCTCATAGTTAATCTAATATTTATCCAATATAACTATGATTAGAGTTGAAGTTGAACTAATAATTGTAAAATCATTGGAGTTCAGCACCAAACTAATAGTTGTATCTAATAGTTAATTTAAAAGTTAATATATTGGCAATTGCAATTCAATTAAAAGTCATGATTGGAGTTGAAGTTATGCTAATAGTTGTATGATCAATGTGTTTAAGCTAATAATTGGATAGTTGTATCTAATAATTGAATAGTTGAAGCTGAAGTTTGTTTTTTTTCCAACTATCACAAATTGTACTTATGAGATGTTAACTAAGTTATTTTTTATTTTTTTGAAATTGTTAATTATGAGTTAGACCAACCTCCTTTGAAAAGAATAGAAAACCTAATTATATCTATGTGGAAAACCTAAACATGTAATATGAATTGTATATTGCTAGATGCCCCACTACTAGATGCATCAGTTTATTAAGAGTTTGGAGGATTGTAGGTGTATGTAATTTAGTTAAGCTAATAGTTATCGAATGTGAGTGTGATTATAGTTGAAGTTAAGCTAATAGTTCTAGAATCTTTGGAGTTAAACTATAGTAAATATCTAATAATTGATGGAGTTAAGCTCCTAGTTGTATCTAATAATGGAATAGTTGAAACTTAATGTTATTTTTTACAACTATCATTAACGGTACTTATCTGTAACGTCCCCGACCCTCCGACCGACGAAGAGGACGCTACTACACACCAAAAAATTTGGGCATCTAGCCCCATGAACGTGTACATTCATTATCATTGTTGAAATGCTGAAATAAAATGCTTGAACTAAAACATGCATACAGGATTATTTATCATACACAGCGGAAGTAACATACATTCATATAAGCATTCAACATGTTCATCATGATCATTAACAGTAAATAGGATTGCAGAAGTAAAATAGAGAAGATTGCTTATCTTTATAAAGAGATCGTTCCGCAACCAGCTATGTCGTTGCAACGTTCCACCCAACCATAGGCTAGCATGCTCCTAGATATTTCAGCAATGCTGCCACCCCCGAGCCGGGCATGACTCCCCAAGGAATAAGGAACTAACAGGCTTACACATAGCAAGGAATAACAACACAACAAGGGTACACAGTTCAGCCAAGCCAACACAATTGGGTTTATCAGGCGAACAGGAGCTGGGGAAAGGCTAATGCTAAGCTGGTGAGCACACTGAAGAGTTGCAGACACCAACACCAGAACCAGCCTGGATTCTAGGACACCCACACACCCAACAAAAGGAAGTCAGCCCCTTCTCTGCAACGCAGTCCCTCAAACCCTGATCTTCCCTCCAGTGCTCTTCAGGGGTTGTGGAGAAGAAATCCTGCTCAATAGCTCTGTCTGTGCGGTTCTCATTCCACCAGGTTTGTCAAGCATCTCAAGCCATCATTCACCAACCCAAAAATAGTCCAGGGACCAATCCAATGAACCCACAGCGATCCAACCTTCAATACTTTCGCTGGGAAACTTACACAGATCAGAAAATGATCAAAAGTCATGACCAACATACACAGTTCAACGCGGATCCACAGGAAGAATCACCCCCGATTCCATCAATTCGTGGAAAAGCAATCCCAATAATTTCCACTGCGATCCGAATGGTGAACGAAAACAGTACATAGTCCAATGCGTGGAGGAAAAAATTGGTTCTCTGTGTGGATGGAAGAAAAACGAATTACAGACCGACAATCAGCGAGAGAGAGAGAGAGAGAGAGAGAGAGAGAGAGAGAGAGAGAGAGAGAGAACCCCCACACAACGATTGGTAAAACGTTTTACTCCCCCGTCCTGCATGAGAAAGACAAAGGGCCAAGATCCAAGGGAGTGGGGAAGAAACGGTTCCCACGTCATGGAGAGGAGAGCAAGCGTGGCGTGGTAGTGCTATGCTTGCCAGCCAATCGCTGCCTCAGCTAACAAATGGAAAATTAACCAAGGGAGGTGGTGACACATAGACTTTTTCCTCGTGACTCAATGTTCCACCCCCCCCCCTTTTCCTTATCCTTTGGAATCATGCCCTTTCTCAATTTAGTTGCTGCGAACATAGTTGGTTGAGTTGTTTAATTAAAAAGCGTGTTTACATGATGCCATAATTAAATATATGCCGCATGTCCCGATATACCATCGGTGACCATTCCTAATAAAAACACAACATGACCAAATCCATGGTGGGGCCTTGGCCTTGAGCTCCACACCAAGATTATTTACAACATATGTATCCTATTTATTTTAATGCAAGCGGGGATTAAAACCGGGGTATTACATTATCACATGTTAATTAAGCTATTTTTTTTGTTGAAATTATTAGTTATCAATTTTGGAGGACGCCCATAGAATCAATATGGATAGTATACTTCTCTCATTCTCATTTAATCTTGGACGAATCCCATAGAATCAATCTCGACATTTCAATTGTCCCATTCTCATCCATAGATAAAAAAACATAGATGGTAGTCCACCACAAAATTCTAAGATATATACTTCTATCGACGTAATTAGTCTAGAAGTAAAATAAAGGATGTTTGATAGGTTGTAGATGGATTTCAGAGAAAGGTTTGATAACAAACGTTATTTGAATTTCCCTTACGATTCATGGAAAGACTTCGTTAACATCATAAATTTTGATAAAAACAACTCGAAAACATTTTAGGCAATATAGACACGTACAAGGGGAATGAATGTGGTTTTATTTATATATTTATGTCGATAGACATTTTTATTTGAGATTTGGTGTGGACAACTACCTATGTTTTTTCATCTACGGACGAGGATGAGACAAGTGTACTGTCGATATTGATTCTATGGAAGTCGTTCAAAACTTGAAATAAACAATTATAATATATACATCTACATATGCATACATACATATATACATACATACATACATACATACATACATATATATATATATATATATATATATAATATCGGGTAGTTAATGAATAGATAAATGCATGGATAACTCATAGCTCCTGAATGATTAACCAATGAAAAAGGATATAAAAAATAAGTGATAGTTGATAAATAGATACCAAGATGAATGTTGGTGATAACATGTAACTAGGTATGGATAACTCACAGTTGAACTTGTTCAACTAAAAGAATGCGAGGAAAAAAAAATATTTCCAAACTTTCTTCCATTCCATGACTATCTCTCAACCATTTGATCCTATCGACATGATCACATAACAAACTCTTAAAGTATGCTGATTATACTATATTAAAAGAAACTATACCTTTTTCAACACCCAACACAATTTTAGGGTTAAGTTGATTTTAAGCCTTTTAAGTATTTTCTTACCTTCGAAGAAGTATTGCATTTTAAGGTTTTGACATATTCGAACCCTAATTTAAATGGGACCTTGATTCGGATCAAAATTTTATAAAGAGGGCAAACAGATTAGCAACTGCTCCTAGAAGAAGCCGGTGAAGAGGGCAGATAAGTCTGTTATCGTGGAAAGGAACCGCGTAGAACAATGCGGTGGAAGATCGGAACATTAGAAAAGCACCTTTGCTCCTTTGGACATTCTGCTCTATCTCCCACTACTGTTATAAATCATCAGCTATCCTCCCAAGAACAAGAACTTGTACAGCAGGTCTTGGAATATATATTACATTCGCATTTACCGTAAAGAGTCCATACTCATTGGAAGCATGTCGACTCTCATTCCTGGCTCCTTTAACAGGCGACCCAGCGTATTCGATCCATTATTACTAGATTTATGGATCCGTTCTGATGATGCAGCGGTTTCTCAGATTTCGAGGGATAATGGGCTCTCTGCAAGGGACGATGCAAGAGCCATCGCCAACATTCTGTTCGACTGGAAGGAAACTTCTGACGCGCACATCTTCAAGGCTGATCTTCCAGGTATTATTCATCATATTTTCGTTCCTTTCTTTAATAATTGCCTGCGGGATTTGTGGCCTTTTAGCGCCTGGGATTTACCTTTTGTTCTTTGCAGGTATCGAGAAAGGCGAGTTAAAGATAAAGTTGCAACGTGGCAGAGTTCTACAGATCAGTTGTGAGCGCAACAGAGAAGAAGAACAAAAGAACGACAAGTGGCATCGTGTTGAGCGATCTCACGGCAAATTTCGTCGGCGTTTCCGTCTACCCGAAAAGGCGAAGGTGGAGGAGGTGAAGGCTACAATCAGAAGTGGAGTGCTTACTGTTACGGTCGCCAAAAAGCCTAAGCCTAAGCCTGCGGTTAGAGACATCGAAATCTCTGGTTAATTGAAACAAAAATGGCTGGAGATGGCGGCACGGGCTGTGTATTAGTCACTGGATAGTCTTGAGTGTTGTGTGAGGGTTTGATTTTTAAAGATTAGAAGAGAAATGGTAGTCTTGATGTAAAAATTTCATAGAGTTGAAGGATTAAATATTACACGAACAATTTCAGCTGCCCAGGTTTAGATCGGCTGTTTTGCATTATGTTTGTGGTTAATGATGATTACGATATGCGATGTTTTTTTATTTTCTTTCTTTCCTGAAAATTTAGGAGTTTCAAAGTAGACTGGTATTACAGAGTTTCGAATGGATAGCTTTATGTCCAGGAATGCTTTAACAAATAGTTACTCGACTGTTCGTTCAGTTCATCTATCTTAAATTTCTGGAAATGTAAGAAATGCTTAAAAACCATCCTAAAAAGAAGGTAGAAGCAAAAGTTTATAATAATGTTGGAATAATGTAAAAATGTTGGAATAATGTAGAAATGTTGGACAGATATCTAGGTATTGAATTGATGTGTACTTTCTGTATTCAGCAGGTAGACATTTCAGATCGACATTTAGGTACCTCTCAAAAAAAACTAATGAAAAAAAAAGTTTCTGTAAAGCGTCCAAAACGAACCAAAAAGAATCCCCAAGAGCATCAGGGAAAAAATGGCTAGCAACCAAAACTTCGTCGTTGTCGCACCACCACATAAATAAGACCACCATCGTAGCATCCTGTCACTAAGACCGCCGATGGGCCACTGCAAGACCATTGCTTCGTCCAGTTCGTCGTGTCGGGAGAGATCACCGCCCCGACAAGATCGTCGTCGTTGCACAAAAGAGCGTCTCGACGTTGGAAACATGAGCACCAGTAGCATTTCCACGCCCACAACCATAAGCCAAGCCAGATCTGACCTAGCTATAGAGTCGTTGTCGACATAGAATTAACCAATGGGATCCCATCGCCACATGAAACAGGACCATAAGAAAGGCTCGAACGGAAGGGCGTCCAGGGAAGGAACCCTAATTTCCAGGATTAAAAAAAATGGGCACAGACTCTCAAACCCTAGAAGATGTTGCAAAGAAGCTCCCAGATAATCTACATTTTTTTTCAATGTTTCACTGATTCTTAATAATATAACAATTAGACTAGAAGAAGTTATCGATGGTAGAAGGAAAAAAAAGAATTAGATGAGTAACTCAACTAATGAATAACTTACATTATTTTAATCTTTACTATCATAAAACAATTATATTTCATCATTTATGATAACAAATTTATGATTAACTAGGGCCATATTTAATGTTTTGAATGAGCTTTGAAGTTATACATCTTAGTTAAATGATAATTTAAGGATTCATCTAGACTTTTTTAATCTTATTAATTTTTAAAATGTTAATGATAAATGATTTTGTAGTAGAAATGGTTTTGTATTATATTTTGTACAAATTATAATGATAACAAATTTATGATTAACTAGTGCCATATTTAATGTTTTGAGTGAGCTTTGAAGTTATACATCTTAATTAAATGATAATTTAAGGATTCATCTAGAATTTTTTAATCTTATTAATTTTTAAAATGTTAATGATAAATGATTTTGTAGTATAAATGGTTTTGTAATATATTTTGTACAAAACTTTTAAGGACTTTTTATATAGCTATAGAATTTGATTTTTTGTTTTGTTTTGTTTTTGGAAAAAATGAAAATGGGTTGATTGTATTGTATGAGAGATTATGGAGAGTTTCATCAAGACTAGGGTTTTGCATGATGACGGCTTGAACGAGATTGATTATTCACACGATCCTTTTGAATGGGTTGAGATATGGTCCCATCCCATTTGTGTACCTAAGAGAGAGATTTTCCTGGGTTTTGGTGTTAGGGCCTGATCGAATGGGATGAAAGGTCATCCACACACGAAGGATTCGACTTGTGGAGACCATCCCTTGCATGAGTCACTAGGAGGGTCGATAACTTGAGTCAACATATCGATCTCGTCCATGTCTTAGCTCACTATTGGTTGGAGAGAAATGTGGTCAAGTGGCATATGGAAACTTATCCACCTCAACAACTTGGTGTAAGTGGATTTACTTAGCACATTGACTTGTTTTCTTTTAAAAATACACCATCAAATGTATGGGATCAAACATTTGAGAAGAGGTTGGTCCAAAGCGCATATGGATTTATTGCTCTATTTTATTCAAGATTAGGACAATTGGGATTTACAACTTTTTTTCATCATTTCTACCTCAAGTGGTTAATCTGAACACAGTACATGAGCAACACTACTTGTTTATTGATTCAACAATGAAATATAAAGGAGCCTGTAAAGGTGGCAAGCACTCTTTCATAGCAAAAACCTTTGGATTTTACTCTAGCTAGTTAAAGGACTCGTTGTGTAATGAGGTGGAAAGATTGAAAACCTAAGGTGGAGGACAAAGGGATTTAGGGGATTCCTACTGTTAGGATTATTATTAATCCTCCATTTTTCTCCTTTGACCACATAAAATCTATTTTATTAATTTCCCTAGTTTATGAGGTCTCATCACTTCACTAGTGCATGCATGGCATAATTAATGGATATATGCCACTTACTGAACCCATCTGCATGCATTTTGGAGCTCCAAGGATCAATCCCTATTTTATAGGAACCCACTCGGAGTTTCACCAACACTATCCAACGGTTGACTCTAGTAGGCCATCAATTATCCTTAGTTAAATTGTGGTCCCCATCAATTAGATCACTTCCAGTGTCTCTAGCGCCATTTTAAATGATTCAAGGGAATATAAGTGTCTTTGTTCACCTACCCCCTTCAGTTAACTGATTGCAACTGGTTATTAACTATTTTAGTGATCGAGAGTTGCACTAGTTAGCTCTAGTGGTGATTTTCCCACTCCTAGTTAGGTCTAGAGTCAATCTAGGTTGGTAGATTCAATTACCTGTGTAGGTATTCAAATTATTCATTGATGCTATATTATATATTCACCCATAATGTGAATAATCATTAATGGAATATTTCTCATATTGTTCTTCAATTATCTTCTCTTATTTCTCTTGTGCAATCTATGTGAAGACCATTTTTTGTCCCAATATCTCCGTGTCAGAATCTAAAATGGTATCAGAGCTTGGTTAGGCTATTTGAATCTCCCTTAGATATTTCCATTGATGCACCAAAAGAAACTAAGTTTCCACATAAATCTTGCAATATTTTCCTTTCTAACTCTATATTTTTTCTAGAGAAGTCTCTGTAGGTGTGATGGACTCTAAAAATGTGCTCATTGTCAAAATAGAGGTTGATTTTTTCTAACAACAATTTACTTTCTAGTATTGTGCAAGTACAACAGGATATGGATTTGATATCAGTTCCTCCTCTATCGTCATTCAACTATCCTGAATCAAAATTGAAGATGATTGCATATCTTAAGAGACATATCTCTTTGATTTGTCTATTAGAGTTGTGGCAATTCCAAAATCCGATGATGAGAAATCTATTTGGTTCATTGACTGTGACAGAGCATATGGAGCCATGTGTCTAGCCATTCCTCCTACGATGCGCTATCTCATTGATGTTGTTGAATTCCCAAGTGAAATTTGGCCCAGAATGGACAAAGCATTTGATCAACAGACTGAAGAGATTAGTGCAAATCATTGAATATTTTAGTGATATGTATTTTCACTAGTTAGTTTTAGTGGTGATTTTTCCACTCCTAGTTATCTCTAGAGTCAGTCTAGGTCAGTAGATTCAGCTACCTGTGTAGGTATTCGAATTATTAATTGACGTTGTATTATATATTCACACATAATGTGAATAATAATTAATGGAATATTTCTCATATTTTTCTTCAATTATTCTTCTCTTATTTCTATTGTGCAATCTATATGAAGACCATTTTGCCCCATGATCTTCGTGTCATAATCTTATACCTACCAACTACAATGTTTGGTGGGTTACGAGTGGTTAGTTGAATACAATTAGGGTTTCATAGGACCCAAGGTTGGGGAAGAAGAATTTCATGGATAATGTGGCCAGAATGGTATTGATGAGAAGGAAAATGTTGTTCCAAAGTAGCCAGGCATGGGCTTAAGGAGAAAATAAATTTCAAGGGAGAAAGACAAGGTGTTACATAGCTATAAAAAGAGGAAGTGTGTTAGATTTAATATGGAGTTGACCAAATTGGTTATGGGAGAAGATATTAAGCTACACAATGTGGTGGGAATGGTAGTTGACAAATATTTGAGGGGTTATGAGTTTAGTAGTTGTAGTTTGAAGGAAAGGATAGGTCTCAGATGAAACAATTCACTTGAATGCGAACCTACAGAGTATATCCTCCCTAGGGTACGATTCAGTGTTATTTTGATAAATTTAGGTGATGCTACAAACATTTTTAATGTGACATGGTCTTGGGATTTGGCGTTGATATTTATGAATGCTTGGAGGCCCCTTTTCGACTCTAGGAAAGAACGTATAGATCTTATGCCAACATGGGTGTGCTTAATATGGATTATGGATGTTGGAGTAATGGTCGTGGGAATATTTTAGACTCTAGATTTATTGGGAATTTTTGAATGGTTTTTATTTTAGCAAACATGTTAGTCTAGAATTTAGGAAACATGACCATGGACTGAATTCTTGTGTCGGTACATCTTTGAGAAGGCCTAGCAAAATTGTTGGAGTTGTATATGAAAAGGGGTTCTTTAGATTTCTCTTCGCGGTTGGATTATCAAGGTATACCCTTTAGGTGTCGACATTGTCACATGCATGGAAATTTGGTGGAGTTTTAGTTATCCTTTATTCTAAAAATATGGGAAGGTGTCCATCAACCTTGGGTTGATTATCAAATCCTGAAGGTGTTGGGTAGTGGAGAAGTATGTGAATAAGTAGGAAGATATCCTCGGGTTGTTTTAGGATTTTTTAGTAATCATTTATACTTTGAATATTTCAAACCCATTTCACTTTACAATTGCATATACAAGATAGTGGAAAAAGTGATTGTAAGAAGAGTTAAGGATTTATTTTCCAAATCCATATCAAGGAAGTAGTTTAGATTCTTAGATTGGATGAAAATACATAGTATAAATCTGTAGAAACAAAAGTTAGTAGTGATTAAAATAGATCTACCAAAAGGATATGACAAATTGATTTGGTTATATATACATGCTTAATGTTGACTCACCTTGGGTTTGTTGTTCCTCACATTGCTTATGTGATTATTTGCATTACTACTCTATCCTTTTCGATGTTAATAAATGGAGTAGATTTGAAATTTTCAGGGAAGACATAGATCTCGGATAGGGGTTCCTTTTATCACCACCTTTATCGCTTATAGAAGAAAAATGATTGAGAAAGTCTTTAATTGAAGCAAGAAATGTTAGATCTTTCAAAGGAGTGAATATAGAAGACATGATCTTTTTTCTTCTAAACTACTCTTTGTTGATGATATTCTCATCTTTTGTTATGGAACAAGAAGATACAATGTGAATATAAAGGGCATCTTAGATCTATATAGTTCAACTACTGGAATGTTAATAAATGGTACAAAATTGTATATTTCATTCAATGGAGTAGAAGGTGGAGTTCAAGCTCTTGGAATGGAAGAATTTCCTTTTTGAAGAGCCAATATGGAGGTTTTTTCAAAGTATCTTGGCTTCTATTTAAAGCCTAATAACTACCAGAATAATGACTGGAACTCGTTGATTGTAAAACTCAAAAAACACTTGACTTATAGGAGCTTTAGATGGATTCCAAGTGGTGGTCATTTTATATTGGTAATGTTTGTTTTAGAAGATATATTGGTTTATAGGATGTATTTGTCTTGGATAATTAAAGGTTATTGGATAGGATTATAAAGGAAAGTTTTAGGTTTTTTATGGGGAGGAACCAATGATAGTAAAATTATCCCATGTGTTAGATGGAAGCAACTCGTTAGTCCAAAGTTATTGGGGGGTTGTATTCTTAAAAATATATTTCTGTTCTCCAATGTTTTTTCTACCCAATGAATTTAAATATTAATAAAATGGGAGGGGATTTTGTGTCAAGAGGTGTTGAACAAATACATTTTCCCGAATCTGTTGAAAGTTGGATAAAGAGAAGAGTGAAGGAGAATCATAAAATTAGTGTGATTTGGAAAGAGGTCATCATATATTTGGAAGGATAATGAAGCAGCTCAATACTATTATTTCCATTCTAAGTGAAAAAAAGCGTAAAAATTTGATGGAAAAGTTGTAGACGGGTGAATCAGGTGAATCAACAAAGTAATCAATATGACTTTTGTCTTAAATTTTTAGTAATATTGCACTTAAGAATATTCGCTAACATGTTTCAAACAATTTATTTCACGTATGTTGAATGTTATTCAGGGATCGATAGCAACGTAAGGGAATGTCATCATAAGAGAAAACAAATTATGGAAGATGTAAATGATGATGAATTGTTCCTTATCCCATCTAGAGTGGTGCAGGAAGTAAATGACTGAGAGGATTTTTTTATCAAACTATCAGGCATATAATAGAAACAATGTATAGATGTACTTTCCACTTATAGTACAAAAATAAATCCAATGATTCTAAGAATCAGGTTATATCTAAACTAAATAATCCATTTCTAGAGAAATGGTCAATGAGACCAATCATACTTGCAATAGAAAAAAATACAACAACAAAAAAGAATCATTCAAAAAGTAATATTCCTAAACATGCTTTTATAGAATTTGTATATACTACTAAAAAACATTCATTTATTAATACTAATTCTGTTATATTTACTTTTTCATATTAGTATAAAATTAGTTTAATGTCATTTTAATTTTTTAGGATGATTATGAAAATCCCATTTAAGAATGAATAAGGTGATATCCAAAATATTCCAGTAAGCATGTCCAAAAAAGTGTAAAAGGAGTTGGTTAGATAAATGTACATAATTGCATCATAGGAGGACTCTTCTCAACAACAACATGATTCAAATGTATGAAATTATTGAATTTTTGTATTATGTACATACAACTAATTAATTTAGCATTAAATATTATTCTTCAATTATTTGTTGCAGAAAAGAAACAAAATCAAACCCATCCAACACATAAGACAAGACAATAAGGAAAAAATGGTTAATAAAAAAGTTTGTGCATGATTGTGATTTTCTTATAACAACTTAATATTTCATATTGGTTATGATATTTATTCTTTAATTTTGTTTACACCGACCATCCTTGAATGTCGTCAAATCAGTGTTAACATACAAAGCATATCCATTAGAAGAATTGATTGACATTAGATTAAGTATAGGTTGGTATGTCAAAAATTAATTATGAAATTTGTAAGTATCTATATTCTTTAACTCTCTCATTTAATAATTAAAAGAAAATCAAAATTTCTTTATATTAAATCTATGAGTATTGAACCACTTTATATTAAATCTATGACCAATGAACTTCCATATCTCTCACGAATGGAAAAAATACACCTAATCTACTCATTTATTGACAACATTAGCTATTTAACAATTATTCAATAACACTCATTCGATGGGACCATTAAATCATAAGATGAAAGAAACTAGATTCTATTATCAACAACGTCTTACATATAATACTTTATGTAACCCAGAGGCCGGAGAACCCAAAATACCATAAGAAGATCTAGACAAGATAATATTTGGATCTAACAACTACTCAACAATCTAATCCTAGTCAACAACATTTTTCCCATAATTAAAGGCCTTTTTTAAAGGCATATGATTGAACCGGTCGTTCTTTGGATTCACTAGATCAACTAGCGTCTTACTAGGCATGTAAGTGTCATTCACTACGAAAATTGGCACACATCACAAAAATACAACGTGCAGTGCCACCTTGGTGTGACACGTGCTATTTTTTTTTATCTCCTCCTAACGGTACAAAATATGACGCAATCTGGTGCCAAAGGGCCCCAGCACTATGATTTGTCTCATCCTTGAACTAACAGACTTACAACTTGCATATACAATTGCATGAAAAAAATTTGAAGTTCGTTTGAACCTCTCCAATTGATTTTGTTATGTCATCGATGTCTGCATTGAACTTTTATGCTTCTTATTTTTTACTATATAGGTCACGGTTTATCTACTAACAATATATATTTGACTACTTTGTTGTGTATGTTTGTGTGATCTCCCATACCTCGAATACAAGGCCAAGGACACCTGGAAATGCAACGGGAAGGATGAATCAATGTAATGCACAAAGTAATAACGGTAACTAAATCTAGGATTGCATGCCAACAAGTCAATTAAATGGAACAATCACCTTCCCTCCCTTTTTTAAAGAAATGTAAACTTCTAATGCATATGATTTTTCAAATGCACATGCAATGCAAGGTAAATGGAAGCATGGATGTAATCAAACATCAATTAACATATCTATTACATCCATATAAGTCATCAATAGAATCAGTTCTATAAGCTTCCATAAAGAATATAATTAAAAAAATATACAAGCTTCCACAACCAACCATAAGGCACTACCTTGATACACGAGGTCCAATCCTGGTGCACAACATTGGATTGGAGAATGACTCATGGTGCTGTAAACTTTAACACTCCCACTCAGTGAGAGAGAAATTCTCTACCATGTTAGGCCTGTGTCAGATGTACATATACTTCATCACATATAGAGGATTAGTTAACATATATACAATATAATCATTAGTAGCAATGTACTAAAGTCCTACAACACCTCCCTCAACCATGTATTTGATGTAGTGGTACTTTATCTCAATGTGCTTTGATTTGTCATGAAACATAGGGTCTTCTAAGAGATTAATGCAACTCTTATTGTTAGAGCGAATGACTATAGTCTCAAGATTCTCACCAAACAACCCAACAAGTAGCTTCCTAATCCACATAGTTTCTTAGAAGGTGGTACTAGTTGTAATATACTCTGCTTCTATAGTACTCTGGGCTATGGAGTTGTACTGCTTGCTAGATAAAGAGATCAGAGTTGAACCCAAGCTAAACAAAATCAGGATCTATTCTTTTGGTCCACAATGCTACCACCCCAATCATAGTCGACATAACCAAGTAGCATCACTCCTCCACTGGAGGCATATATGATTCTATAAGAAATAGTATGTCGAAGGTATCTAGGCACATGCTTAGAAAAAACCCAATGTCTATGTCTTGGCTCGGACATGAATTGACTCAAGATACTCACAACATGGCATATGTCGTGTCTAGAATGTATTAAGTACATGAAGGAACCAATGAGCCGTTTATACATAATAGGATCCACAAGATTTTATATGGAGTATGACTTATGTAGTTTCCCCAAGTTAGAAACCATCGAAGTATTCATGGATTTACAATACATCATACCAAATCTATTAATTGTGTACTTTCCTTGCGAAAGGAAAATCTCATCTTTCCTTTGCCAAAATTGAACATCAGGGAAATAGTGCATAAGGCCCAAGTATTTCATTTCAAACTTAGAATAGAGCTCCCTCTTGCATCAAACTATATGTTTTTCCACTCTAGTAAGGAACAAGTCATCAACATAGAGAACACAAATCATAGGTTGGTTCTCCACAACCTTGAAGTACAGGTTTGGATCAGCTTCACTTTTGGATAATCCCAAGATATGAAGGGATATGTCAATCCTCTAATACCAAGCCCTTAGTGCTTGCTTAAGCCCATACAAGGATTTATTCAGTTTGCATACATGCGACTCCTTCCTAACAACACTCCAAGTGCAAATATATTGTGCCTTGAACACTTGTTAGGTTTCCTCCATCCTTCATGCAAATTTCCTTCATATTTTTTCAAATTCCTATTCCTAGGTTCTTGTGCGAGTCCTTAGGATTAAAACTATTAAACTTTCTAATGATGCTCTCGATCAAATTCCTTGTTATTGGAGTTCCAAATATTATTATAAGTTTATAAAAGAAGTTGAATTGATTGTTTTAAGGAAAATATTTTTTGGAATTCCTTATATATCTTTTGCATCGAATTCCAGAACCTCCAAAGATGGGGATGTGAACTATTGGATCTATCTCAATTTCAACAAGGTGTATATTGTGTGAAGAGAGTAGAAGTTATGCCATTGTTTTTGTTTGGGAATTATGGGAATTGTGTTCATAACATGAGTATAATACAATTATCTCTTGTGTTTACTTTGTTAGTTTCAAGTAATTTTAGTTTAGGCATATCCCACACTCAAGATCTTATGCAAGTATATCATCAAGTCCTTACCTTTATATTGAATTTTAGATTTAAGGGTAGGAGTTGTTTCAGTGGATTTTTGTTTAAGAGGTGGCCTTAGACAAAATTATTTTTAAAATTTGCATAACTGTATTTTTCATACCTCCTTAGGTGTGTCTTGGAGGACATTTGCTAGTGAGGGTTGAAGAAGGAACAAAGGAATTATATATATTTTTAATTGAATGACCATAAACAATCTAGAGGATAGGGGAGGTTAACATGTTGTAGTACCTCATACAAACGTTATGAAACTATGATATTAGATCCTTCTTTCCTCTTCCATAGATACCCTTCGATATATGTGAAATTTCAATTATTTTTGGATTTCTCTTGGATCCTTCATGGATCCTACTTAAAATAGATATATCATAGATTTTTACTTAATGCATACAAGACTTGTTTCAAACACTTCTAAGAAGGATTCCTATGTCATATTACCCTCTCCTTTAAAAGAGAAAGGAGGAAGGGAGAAGAAAAGAGAAAACTTTAAAAGAAAATTAGTTGAAAAAATTAGAATTGGCAAAAAAACGATGAGGGTCCCACCTTAGAGGAAATTTGAGGTCTAAAATGGGCCTCCTAAGGAAAATAATAAGTTAATAGTTAAAATAATAAAATAGTATTTATTAATTTTGGAGGAAGAAAGAAGAAAACCCACTATTTTTGTTCGTATTTTCAACATATCTCCCTGTTTTTTTATTCAAATTTCAAGCACGAGGGATCGTTGGATGTGGAATTTAATTCTACATCCAATAAGTACCCACACTACATACTTTTGATGGACCCTACTACACAAAAAACAAGAAATATATGAAAAAACATCATCATCATGTTTTTTTAGGTATTTCTTGTTTTTAGGGTAGGGGGGCCCATCAAAAGTATGCGGTGTGGTAACGGTTGGATTCAGAATTAAATTTCGCATCCACTGAGCCCTCTCACTCGAAATTTGAGTAAAAACACAGGGAGATATGTTGAAAATACGAACAAAACAAAATAGTTTTTTTATGACAAATATGTCAAGTCAACCATTATGGTTGACTAAGTTTATTGAAATTCTATTACTTCTTGAATTCCAACCCACAAGAATTTATTGTTGGCTCGTTTTCTTGATACGCCCATTTTAGACCCCAAATTTCCTCTAATGAATACAACTTCTTGTCAATATCAACAAAAAAGACAAAGTTGTTTGTTTTTGGAAACTTTGTAAAAATGACTCTATTGGTTTTCAAAATTGACATGATTCTTTTTCAAAAGTGGTTCTTACCTATTTCTGAAAGGGGCTGGATCCATTGGTGAAGAGCTAGGAGTTTTTCACTAGTGGGAAATGTTCAATTCTATTGAGGGCCTTACCTAGATCCATGGGGGAACCTTGAGGTAGTGGTTGAATGTGTGGTTCCACCGAGAGAGATTGTACTAAAATGATCTCGTGACATGTGGAAACATAAGTGGATCAAATCTCAACCCCATGTTCTCCTAAAGTTTAGGATCACCTTAGTGGGACTAATGGTTAACAACATGTGTTATCTCTATGGAGGTCACATGTTCAAAACTAGCGGGGGTAGGATTGTTCATTGACCCATTGTGATAAGGCTCGAAGGGTAGGACACCCCTTGGATAGAGGCTCACCCTAGTGGGATTTGAGACGTCACAAACACTGCTAAGTCACAAGTTACTGAAATATATGGCTTCCAGGCTATTGGATATACTCTTGGGAGGTGGTTGTTCCCATGGTATAAAAAAAAAAATGTTTCTTACCCATTGATCAAACACTCACGTGACATTTTATTTTCTATTATTTCTACATTATTTGGTGGAAACTTTTTAATTATTCTAGTAGGAATTTTTATTATTTTAGAATTTGGGATTGACTATGGCCTATGCTTTCTAGGATTGCACGAGGATGAAACATGTGTATTGTCTAGATTGATTCTATGGTAGTAGTTTGAAATTCAAAATAAGAAATTATAAAAAAAAGAACATGAAAAATGACTGGTAACTAATGAATGGACAACAGGTAGATGATGCATCATGATAACTCATGGTTGTTGAATGGATAACCAACAGTTGATGGAAGATAGCTAGACGACCGTCGGAGATTAAAAAATAAATTATAAAAAAATCGTTGATGTTTGTCATCTATGAATGAGGATGAGACAAATGTATTGTCAAGATTGATTCTATGGAAGTCATTCAAAATTTGAAATAAGCAATTATAATATATATATATAGCACATCCACATAGTTTGTGGTTGGATAACGTCGATAGGGATCAAATGGTTAAGAGACAGTTATGGAATGGAAGACACTTTAGATTTTTTTTTTAACTCCTCATATTCTTGTAGTTAAATGGGGTCAAATGTGAGTTATCCATGCCTAGCTACATGTTATTACCAACATTCTTCCTGTTATCCATTTATCAATTATCAATGTTTTTTTTTATACTTTTTGATTATATGGTAGTCATTCAAAATTTGAAATAAGCAATCATGATATATATATATAATAATAATAATTACATCGATAGACTTTTTTATTTGAGATTTGGAGTGGACTATGGCCTATGCTTTTTCATCTACGGACGATGATGAGACAAGTGTACTGTCGACATTGATTCTATGGCAGTCATTCAAAATTTGAAATAAACAATTATATAAAAAAAAAGAATATAAAAAATAAATGGTAGTTGATGAATGAATAACTAGTAGTGATGCATGGATAAATCATAGTTGATGAACAAATAACCAACAAATAACGAAGAGTTCATGGGAGATAACTAGAAGAATGTGAGATAATTAAAAAAAGAACCGATAGTTAATAAATGGATAACATGTAGAATGTCGGTGATAACATGTAGTTAGGCATGGATAACTTAGAGTAGCACACCCACTTGTGGTTGGATCGGGTAGATAGGGATCAAATGGCTAAGGGATAGTTATACTTATGTTTTTTCCAATATAAGAAGGTATTTTCTAAATGTTATATTTTATTCACAGTATTTGTATGTTAAAGGAATCCATGAAGTGCACTTATACCTATTCAAGCCACAAATGAAGTTGGTATATAGGCATATGGTATACTCTTAGATTTGTGTTTCTTAGATTTCTTACAAAAATCAAAGTAGGACTTAATATTTCATTATTTTAAGAGGTGATAGGCCATTTAAAGGAAATTTTAATAGAAAATAATGAATTACTACTCCCAAAATCTCAATTTCTCACTATTCAAGGGTTCATAAATCGAAATTAATATTGATGAGTAATTTAAAACACTACTAATCCTTTGAATTATTGCTATAAAATAAGTCATTCTAAGGAAAATTTGAACCAAAAATAATGAATTCCTACTCCCAAATATCAATTTCTCAATGTTCAACCGTTCATAAATTGAAATTAATATTTAATAGATAATTTAAAAAGATGCTATTACTTTGAAATATCACTATAGTTGGATTATGTCCTTTTTTGAATGTTAGTCTTAACCCTTAAAAAATAAGTTAGGACTAGTGAATGATCATCGTCGGTGTTAGGCATGTGCAAGTAATAGTGTTTCTCTACATAACTCTTACAACCAAAGAGACCATTATAATGTTGAAGGATGGAGAGTCTTTTTTGTTCAAAAATTCTATTAATTAGTAGTCACTGTCCTAAACTACAACACTATGTGCGGCATCCCTTTACAGTTCCCATTGCTTCTTTATGTGGAGGAAACCATTCCTCCACTTATTAAATGAAACTCCCACCAATCCGTCCAATTCAAATCGAATCTTATTCGAAAATAAATCATTGTTAAGAGGGTTCTTCATAGTTGTTGTAGGTTATTCAATTCGAGTTGTATAGTTTATTCAATTCAATCTCTCGACACATTGCCAACTGTTTATAGATGAGTGATTGTGAAGCTTGGGATTTAAATAGAACTCTATGAAATCTATTTCTCACTGATACTTTTGAACTTCCATATTCTGGGAATTGAGTTCTTACTCTCTAATACCATGCAAGTTGTTATCATGGCCACATCACAAGTAGTTCTATATCCAAAGAAATCTATGGATTTTTCATCAGAATTGCTTCTCCCAATCAAAAGGACTATTCTGATCTCTTGGTCCTTTTCTAGTTCTCTACTAATAAGCTACCACAATCGTGGGGATAAGGAATCGAGAACATCTAACTAATTTTTCTACCAAAGACAAGCTTCTGACGATAAACCGCTGGTTAGTGCCAAAAATTAATTATGTTCTTCGGAAGTATTACTGAAGGCACTCTGTAGAAATGTGAAAAAAATGGAGAATACTACAACAACCAACATCTTTTGCGCTACAGCTCCACCTAAGGG